>CM034357.1:33270945-33438663 GCA_019925275.1 Mytilus edulis
AAATATTTTTTGTCAATTTACATTTGCACAAGTCTGTCTACATGTTCACCAGTTTTTCAATCATCCACTAGTCTGTTTTTACTTTCATAAGTCTTTCTTATAGCCCCCTAGTCTGTCCATATGATTTTCAACAGTCTGACTATGTCCACAAATCACTACGTTTTAACCGCGGTCTCTTTGTGTCCGTCAGTCTGTCTCCGTGTTTACAAGTCGATATACATGTTTACCCGCAAGGTTACGTTTCTAACAGTTTGCCTTCATGTCCTACACGTCCACCAGTCTGCTTATATATATACCAGTCTGGCTACAAGTCTACAAGAATATTATTTGCATCATTGACTAAGTCTGTCTGGATATGTCGTCTGGCGGATTTGCTTGTCTCTCACATTCTGAAGATGATGATATTCCTCGTAGGGAAATCGTTAATACAATGTACCAGTACTTAAGTCTATCAGTTTCCATCTCCATGCAAGACTCGGGGTCTGATGAAGGTTCTAAAACAATTAAAGATTCGTCTATACAGTCCTTCTGAAAGTCTTCTCGGTCAGAAGCAAAAGAATGCCCGGTTAGCGCCTCTGGATTTGCCCGGGGCATGTGGAGGACCAGTAGATATCGACACACCAACATCAGTTATTCGACGACGAATTTCAACACCTATCTCATTTAACACCAACATTACACATTAATGTCAACATGGAGTCAGTAACTGAGGTAACATTAAGTTCATTTAGAAGTCAATATCCTGTATATTTCTGTATACAGTTTCTAATGCATATATCACTGTCATGAATCAATGATTTTTATAGTAATAAGGGTCTTACTATCATCGGAACTTTGTGTTTTTGGTAACACGCCATTATTCCGACAACCCAATAGTCGACAACCCATTGCTCCGACAGCCCAATACTCCTACAACCTATAATTCCGACACTTATCAAGTCAAGTATTAGGATATCAGGGTAAAATAAAATGTGTCTGTCTGCATTATTACGTTTATATTTGTAATAACATATTTTAAGAAATAACTCCGTATATATATAATACAAGGCTAAGGTAGTTCGTATGCTTTCTATGTTAATTCTCAATTCGAAATCTGTATATAGAATAAAACAAAAAATAATATTTTATTTTCCAAATTAAAGGATCTATGTAAATCAAGAACAACCATTGATGACGCGAGCTACTGATGATACCCTGCCCAACGATTTCGGAAGATAGAAAGTTTCTGAGTTGTGAATCTGAAAAAGCATTACACAGTATAACTGACTTATATAAACCTTGAAGCTAAATATCAGAAATCATGGTATTGTAGTATCTGAGAAAAATGTGACAAAAGTTTTCAACTAGGCTGTCATGTAATGAGTAATGAGTTTGAAAAAGCATCACACGATATAACTGACTTCAATAAACCTTTCAGAAATCCTTGTAATGTAGTTCATGAAAAAGATGCAACGAAAATAGTTATGGGACGGGCGGCGAACTGACGGTTGGACGGACGGACAGACAGAGATAAAACAGTATACCCCAACTTTTTCGAAGCGGCGGTCTAATGATTGTGTCAACATTAAGACATTACAATACTAATATGATATAATTATATTTATAGCACTATAAGCCTCAGTCACAATCGGAGCTAAGACAAAATATAAAAAAATAAATTACGTATTAATATCAATTAACAGTCAGTATCCAGACATGTACTACATTATTCCAAAGAACCAACGATATGATCCTCATTTTTTTCTCCACAATAGTAAAGTTTTCTTGTGTTCACTTCGAAATTAATCATATTTGTCTAACGTTTTAAAGTTCTGACATGTGCTAGATATATATGGCGAAAGAATTCCTCCCTCAAATTATAATGAAGTGAGCATTCGATTGAAAAATGACGCTCATCCTAAACTTTATCAGCTGTACAATACGATTTTTTGAGTATTTAGCATTTTCAATTCTTCATGTAATGGAAGAGCACCGATTCTGAATTAACATATGAATTACCTTTCTTAAAATCAATAATATCTAAATATGTTTCTTCTTGAAACCAATTTTTAAATGAAAAATAAGTTTCCCACAAAACACATATTACTAAGTTTTTACAATTAAGCAATTTGACAAAGACACAAGGACAAGAATGTCATACATTGTCTTATTCTACTAGTTTGTTATTGTCTTTTATACTGCACTCGTTCTACTTGAGCAGTCAAAATGCGTTGACTGTGTATTTCTATGACATATACAGTCACTGACCCGATATCACTTTTCCTTATGCATATTTAGATAGAAATTGCCGAAATATTCATGTCCGTCATATTTGTTTTTCGTAATAAGTTTTGTTGTAAATCATCAGTCCTGCATCTCCACCAATCATTAAAAAAGAGGCATATCTTTCTAGAATTTAAAATAATCTTAGGATACAAAATCGGTCTCCCAACAAAATATTGAGTGTCATCTCTCGGATTATGTCTGAACGATCGCTATTAGAAGTGCTATGTACTGTCTCCTTATTTCGTGGATTCACATTCCCGAACATGATACCGTATTCATGATTGATCATGATTGGAATTGCTCATCTTTTCTGAGCACATATTTCGTCCTATTTGTCTTCTTATATTTAGGTTCTGGGTACGTATTTGTCTCTTTGTTTTTCTTATTTTGACTGACGCTACTTTATCCCATTATTTCTGCAACAAAATAAATTTAAATAAAACTCAGATGAGTGATACAAGGGGAGAAAGCGTTGCGACCAAAGAGGGCTGGTAGTGTTTTCCAACTCCGATATATTATTTATTTATGTAGTTCATAGTAGGGGAACCTCACTCCCATGATCCGCGAAAAGGGGGATTCGAAGATCTAGTGAAAAGAAGGTAAATCAAGACACACAAGCAAGAAATAGCAAGCTAGAACAGCACAGACTGATAGTAGACACACAAACAACGAAATATAAAGATAAATAAAGTAACTTGGCACGTAAAACGAAAGAGGCCGGCGAGGTTAAGGACTGAGCAGTTGCTATAATCATGTGTATCAACTCCAATATACTGAGACAAAATTAATGTCCGCATGCAAAAAATAATTGGAATCAAAACGGACAACCACAAATATCAGAGAGCGGAGTTTTTTTTTTTTTTTTTTTTTAGAGAAAACGTATCCATACACTAAGAAAAACGCATATGGTCGGAATAATGGGCTGTCGGGGTAATGGGTTGTCGTAATAATGGGCTGTTGGAGTAATGGGCTGTCAGAATAGTGTGTTGTCGTAGTATTGGGCTGTCGGAATAATGGTTGTCAGACTAATGGGATGTCACAATTTTTTTACCCTCCCCCTTTTTTCCAATATCCGTTATTTTTTCGTTTTCTATTTTAAAATTCACTCTCTTTAGTAATATATCCGTGACCGCTGTGGATAGTAAACTTGGAATTGATAGTAAATAGCAAAACCAAGTATATAATTTGTAGTGTATTTATGTTCTAATGACACGTACAGACAGACGCGAAAAAAATAAATAAAAGAAAACGAAAATATAACAGATTTTGGAAAAAAGGGTAGGGTAAAAAAAAAATGTCCTGTACCCAAGTACCTATGCTCACTATTAAAACAATAATTTGAGAAATATATATTAAGGGTTATACTAATATGTGAATATTATGAGTCCAGGTAACTCGATCAACTTGATTTGTACGTATGAAAAATTATATTTATTATCTGGTCATGTCCCGCGTTTTTTTTGTAATGTTGTTATAATAACAGTGTATGTTAAGACCAAAAAGTAGACCAGGAAAATACTTTAATATCTTTACTAGATAATTTCTGGAGATCATGTGTCTGTCATTTATTCTGTTATTCACATCCTTTAAACAATTATATTATATACGCATCATATCAATCTATCAATTAGGATACATTATTTAATTTAGCTTAATAACATATTATTGGTATTTAGTGCGACCGTGAACCTTTCGGTTGTCTCGAGTGTTTTCTATTATAAAAATGTTTAAGTCGTCATGTTGCGGGATTTTCAAATCCGAAAAGAAGAACACACTTCAAATTCAACATGATTTTCGATTTGGTAACCGCATTACTTTAATGTAGATCATTATATATTACATAACCTTACACAATCAATTTACTTTTTATGATTAATCTGATATGCATGCCCAATATATTTTATTCCCAAAACCTTATAAAAAGGAGGGGACATGGTCAAGGTGTCGTGTTATTGTCACGGAATAATTACAAACTGTGCTATAGTTTTTAAGATTATTGGATAATTGACTTGTTCTATAGGTACATGTACCTTACTTACCCAGGTGACACTACGAGTTGTACCCTTGATATTGGTATAAATTCAAATCACAGGCACTTGTTTCTATCCATTTGAAGACCCACTATTAACGTATATATTTACTAGAAATAATGGTTTTAAGCGGAGAGGTGAAAAAATTAGTTGGGTACCTTCTCGAAAATATACGTTGATAGTGGGTCTTCCAATGGATAGAAACAAGTGCCTGTGATTCAAATGCTTATTGATATATTAAAAGAAGATGTGGTACATGTATGATTGCCAATGAGACAGCTGTCCACAAGAGACCAAAATGACACAGACATTAACAACTATAGGTCACTGTACAGCCTTCAACAATGAGCATAGCTCATACCGCAAAGGCCCCGATATGACAATGTAAAACAATTCAAACGAGAAAACTAAGATACATGTATATGTACATTGTACATGTTGTAACTGAAGATTAATTAGATTAAAGTTAACAATGTGGTATGTTTCCAAAATAAATGCTATCCGCTAAAGACCAACTGATGTTGATCCAATTACTAGCCAAACAAATGATACATACATGTAGGTAACCATACTTCCTTCATTTATATTATGATTATTGAGTATTTTTTTTGAAACATTTCAAACCTTTACATGCTGTTGATATACATGTTACTACAGTTCAGCAACTCGAGTTTAAAAGGCTTATATAAAAGAATTTAAACTTAATATCATTTTGTATGAACATCATGCTATATTTACATTCTCTCAGAAAGTTTTTATTTTACTTAGCTAATAAAGAAGATGATGGATTCCCAAACAGAAATCTTGATGACAGTGAAAAAATTGAAGAATTGCACCAATTGTTACAGAGAATCGATTTCAAGCAGAAACAGATGCTCAAAGATAAGGGAATACAACAGCCATCCATGTTTCTTCACATATAAAGGTATATATTGTATATATATATATATCATGTATATTGTCAGTCTACATTTTCTGAATTTATGATTTTAAAAATCTTTCAAAAGATATAAATGTACATTGTAAGTCATGTAATTCAAATAGAGACGTGCCTTTGTCTTTGATAAAAGATAGAGTTACATGTATGCCTTTTTAGTATTATCAGCTTATATACTTACTTAGCCTTGTTAAAATCTATAAATATACCTTATGTATATCACATGTACATTGTATGTTGAAATGTCTGTCAGAATGTATACATATATACATGTGATCATAATGTTTCAAATAGCCAAACATTGTAATTATATATATATATATATATATACAACTCGTCTAAACATCAACCCAACAATGTTAGATCTGTAAATTTGCTTTCACAAATTTTTGGTTCTTCCCTCGCCGGGATTCGAACCCATGCTACTGTGATATCGTGACACCAAATTGCCTGCGCTGCAGCCGTCCCGCCAGACATATATATATATATATATATATTGAGTATTGGGAATCCTGTACACCCTTTCCTTAGACCAAGTTTAACAAATATAATATGAATGTTTAAATTCAACTAATTATCTCCTGGCAATACACAATTATTTTAGGAACTTTTTATGTTTTATTTTGCAGTAAGCAGCTGTTTGTGATGCTTGTAGGCATAAACAATCTAGTCTGGACATGTAAAACAGCAGCTGGTTCTATTTTGAAGTAAGCTATTTGGTGATTACATAAATTTGACATGACCAGACCAAGTCTTGGGATAAATTAATAGTACTCATTGTCATGATTGTACTAGCTTTTTATTGTTTTATATATTTTATGGAAAATACTGTTAGTTGAGGCGTGCAAAAATTAATTTATAAGGAGATGAAGTACGGTTGCCAATGAGAGTAGAGACATCTAACAAATAGCATGAATAGAGTCATGGAGGATTGAATTCATACTCATTTTTAGCTCACCTGGCCCGAAGGGCCAAGTGAGCTTTTCTCATCACTTGGCGTCCGGCGTCCGTCGTCGTCCGTCGTCGTTAACTTTTACAAAAATCTTCTCCTCTGAAACTACTGGGCCAAATCAAACCAAACTTGGCCACAATCATCATTGGGGTATCTAGTTTAAAAAATGTGTGGCGTGACCCGGTCAACCAACCAAGATGGCCGCCACGGCTAAAAATAGAACATAGGGGTAAAATGCAGTTTTTGGCTTATAACTCAAAAACCAAAGCATTTAGAGCAAATCTGACATGGGGTAAAAATGTTTATCAGGTCAAGATCTATCTGCCCTGAAATTTTCAGATGAATCGGTCAATCGGTTGTTGGGTTGCTGCCCCTGAATTGGTAATTTTGAGGAAATTTTGCTGTTTTTGGTTATTATCTTGAATATTATTATAGATAGAGATAAATTGTAAACAGCAATAATGTTCAGCAAAGTAAGATCTACAAATAAGTCAACATGACCAAAATGGTCAGTTGACCCGTTTAGGAGTTATTGCCCTTTATAGTCAATTTTTAACCATTTTTCGTAAATTAAAGTAATCCTTTACAAAAATCTTCTCCTCTGCAACTACTGGGCCAAATTAATCCAAACTTGGCCACAATCATCTTTGGGGTATCTAGTTTAAAAAATGTGTGGCGTGACCTGGTTAACCAACCAAGATGGCCGCCACCGCTAAAAATAGAACATAGGGGTAAAATGCAGTTTTTGGCTTATAACTCAAAAACCAAAGCATTTTGAGGAAATCTGACATGGGATAAAAATGTTTATCAGGTCAAGATCTATCTGCCCTGAAATTTTCAGATGAATCGGTCAATCGGTTGTTGGGTTGCTGCCCCTGAATTGGTAATTTTGAGGAAATTTTGCTGTTTTTGGTTATTATCTTGAATATTATTATAGATAGAGATAAATTGTAAACAGCAATAATGTTCAGCAAAGTAAGATCTACAAATAAGTCAACATGACCAAAATGGTCAGTTGACCCGTTTAGGAGTTATTGCCCTTTATAGTCAATTTTTAACCATTTTTCGTAAATTAAAGTAATCCTTTACAAAAATCTTCTCCTCTGCAACTACTGGGCCAAATTAATCCAAACTTGGCCACAATCATCTTTGGGGTATCTAGTTTAAAAAATGTGTGGCGTGACCTGGTCAACCAACCAAGATGGCCGCCACCGCTAAAAATAGAACATAGGGGTAAAATGCAGTTTTTGGCTTATAACTCAAAAACCAAAGCATTTTGAGGAAATCTGACAGGGATAAAAATGTTTATCAGGTCAAGATCTATCTGCCCTGAAATTTTCAGATGAATCGGTCAATCGGTTGTTGGGTTGCTGCCCCTGAATTGGTAATTTTGAGGAAATTTTGCTGTTTTTGGTTATTATCTTGAATATTATTATAGATAGAGATAAACTGTAAACAGCAATAATGTTCAGCAAAGTAAGATCTACAAATAAGTCAACATGACCAAAATGGTCAGTCGACCCCTTTAGGAGTTATTGCCCTTTATAGTCAATCTTTAACCATTTTTCATAAATCTAAGTAATCTTTTACAAAATCTCCACTGAAACTACTAGGCCACAATCATCTTTGGGGTATCTAGTTTGAAAAATGTGTCCGATGACCTGGCCATTCAACCAAGATGGCCGCCACGGCTAAAAATAGAACATAGGGGTAAAATGCAGTTTTTGGCTTATAACTATGAAACCAAAGCATCTAGAGCAAATCTGACAAGAAGTTAAATTGTTAATCAAGTCAATATCTATCTGCCCTGAATTTTTCAGATGAATTGGACAACTGGTTGTTGGGTTGCTGCCCTCCAATTGGTAATTTTTAAAGAAATTTTGCCGTTTTTGGTTATCTTGAATACTATTATAGATAGCGATAAACTGTAAACAGCAATAATGTTCAGCAAAGTAAGATCTACAAATAAGTCAACATGACCTAAATGGTCAATTGACCCCTTAAGGAGTTATTGCCCTTTATAGTCAATTTTTAACAATTTTCATTAATTTGGTAAATTTATGTAAATTTTTACCAAATATAGTTCTCTGTTACTAATGGGCAAAGTTCATTATAGATATAATTGTAAGAAGCAAAATCGTTCAGTAAAGTAAGAACTTCAAACACATCACCATCACCAAAATACAATTTTGTCATGAATCCATTTGTGTCCTTTGTTTAATATGCACATAGACCAAGGTGAGCGACACAGGCTCTTTAGAGCCTCTAGTTCGTAAATCTTAGTAATCTTTTAGAAAAATCTTCTCCTCTGAAACAAATGGGCCAAATTTAACCAAACTAAGCCATAATCATCATTGGGGTATCTAGTTAAAAAAATATGTCAGGTAACTCGGCCAACAAACCAAGATGGCCGCAATGGCTAAAAATAGAACATGGGAGTAAAATGCAGTTTTTGGCTTATAACTCAAAAACCAAAGCATTAAGAGCAAATCTGACAGGAAGTAAAATTGTTGATCAGGTCACCATCTATCTGCCCTGGAATTTTTAGATGAATCAGATAATCGGTTGTTAGGTTGTTGCCCCTGAATTGGTAATTTTGAGGAAATTTTGCTGTTTTTTTGTTATTATCTTGAATATTATTATAGATAGAGATAAACTGTAAACAGCAATAATGTACAGCAAAGTAAGAACTAAAAATAAGTCAGTATGACCAAAATAGTCAATTGACCCCCTAAGGAGTTATTGCCCTTCATAGTTAATTTTTAACAATTTTCTTAAAATTTGAAGAATTTCAATAACATTTTCCACAGAAAGTACTGTTATAGATAGAGATAATTGTAAGCAGCAAGAATGTTTAGTAAAGTAAGATCTACAAACACATCACCATCACCAAAACACAATTTTGTCATGAATCCATCTGTGTCCATTGTTTAATATTCACATAGACCAAGGTGAGCGACACAGGCTCTTTAGAGCCTCTAGTTATTAGAGTGTTACAAAATAATTGCAGGAAAAAAAACAACAACAAAAATCAAAATAATTGTGTATTTAGTAGAATTAGCCAAATCAAACAATAACTGACTTAACTTGTTTGAAATTTTCACATTTCTATTGTAAATATTATTTTATAGATCAAATAATAAATAGATAAAAGGGCAGTAATCCAGTCTCAGATTTTTGTTTTGGTTATATTGTATACAGCTGATTGTATTTTAATACTATTTACAAATACTTCTTATATGTCAAAAGAAAAAAAATTTGCTGTACCTGATATTGTGATTTATATTGAAATTGATAAAGACAACAAACTCAATAATGTGCTATTCTAATATCAATCTCCCTAGGGAAAAAAGGGGGTGCTACTTAATTTTAGACCTCCATAGTGCCCATAGACACATCAAACACTTGCTAAAATATATAGCCTGAACCCCTGAGGGGATCACACATCAAATTATAAAAGTTGTATATATTCTACACCGTGAATAAGACCAAACAATGATAGAAGGAGTTAGTTTTAAAATATAATATATAATTGAAAAACTAAACTGATACAAATCAATATTTTTTTTGATGTTGATAAATAAATCACAATGTGCAATAGTTGTAATAAATTGTTATGCCAGCCTACAATAGTAGAAGGGGTTTATGTTTACTGATCCATGCTTTTGTTTGTTTATTCTTTCATCTGTTCTGCTTTAGGTTCAAGTTTTGGTAAAAGTTTTTGGTCAGGATAGTTGTTAATGATGTTAACGACCAATCAACTTAAAAATAAATACATGTGTGCCTTATTTTATGATCTTCCTAAGGATAAATTAATGGTTTTGACCCCAATTTCATGGTCCACTGAAAATAGAAAATTTATCACAACTTCTAGCTATTCTTTTTATAGAGTTATTCCACAAGTTTTTTTTTGGATCACTCATTAGAATATCTTTTAAATATATGATTTTGTTTACAACTGCATTAAGATAGAATAATTGCATGCAGAAAATTATTGCTTTTGTCACATATATATCACTTTTCAATTTAATAAAATTAAACATTTTTTTTATTACTTTATTACAGAAGCTACAAAATAGAGCTAAGGCCTTTTAAGCCAAGAAACTGCCAGTGTCAGAAAAGGACAAACTTAGAAAGGCCATGCAAATTGATTTAATGTCAAGTTGGGACAGTGATTCTGTAGATAAACTCGCCTGATCACAACTGGGATTTGACTGTCACAAGATTTTAAATCTAACATGGATAAACTAAAGTCATTTACTAGACTGTAAATACCAGAGACAGCTGAATGCACAAGGCAAAGAGCTGAGGTCCAAGTAAATCAGAGAGGCCTTGTCACAAGAAATGTACAGAACTTGCATGGGTTTTTACTTAAGGGCATATGACAAAAAATTGAGATATCAATAAAAATTTCTTTAAATTTTAATAAGGACCAATTCAAAGGTACACTTTTGGAATTTGCAAGAACAAAAATACCTTCATGTTTACTTTTGAATTATAGTTGACAGTTTTCAGTTTAAGGGGGGAACGCTTAAAATTAAGTGGTTTGGTTTATTGAATTTGATTATTTTTTAAAGTAAAAAAATGAATTACTGCTCTTTTATTTCAACATTTGCATTTTCTATTAAAATTATTTACAAGTGCAGCATATCGGTGACATCAGATTATGTTATTGTGTTTGGTTAAGCTACATATTTCTTTTTACTTAAACTTTCTGTTGCCTTTTCTAAATAATTAAATGCTGAATAATAATTTGAGTGTGGCTCATTTCAGTGTCTTGTATTTGCTGTCAAGATTTTTCCTGTAAGATTTCACATTATTTATAATCGCTTGGTCAAAGGGAGATAACTTTTTGAATCTTCACATTAGATAATCTGCAAAGAGGATTATGTAAAATGTAAAAAGTTGAAAATTAATTTTATGGTTCAATAAAATCAAAATAAGTTATTGCCATTCATTATAAATAAATTTCTATCAAAAAAAAAGGCTCAAAGATTTTTTTTTTATTTTATTTATATAAATAAAAACAAAGTACACACATCATGCACATGTTGACTTCATAAAATTTGTAAACAAAAAAAATTGAAAATAAAACTAAAACTTTTAACAAATCAGGAGACAGTCAATACACCAAATATATTTATAAACACATAAACTTATTATTTTCTTCAATTGTCCAAGTACATTCAATATTGATAATTTTTTGCTTGACATTACATAATTTTGTTGATAAAAGTTTAATTGTGTGCTATTTTATTCAATTGAACATATTTGAAGTATTACATTACACCTTATTATTTTTATTCTTGCATACAGCATTTGGAATGAAATTTTAATCAATGTTCGAGCAGCAGGATGGTTTTTTTGTCGAGCCTGCAACTTTTGTTGCAGAAAGCTTGACATAGGGATAGTGATCCGGCGGCGGCGTTAGCTAACTTTTTAAAAGCTTAATATTTTAGAAGGTGGAAGACCTTGATGCTTCATACTTTGTATATAGATGCCTCATGTTACGAAGTTTCCGTCAGTCACATGTCAAATGTCCTTGACCTCATTTTCATGGTTCAGTGACCACTTGAAAAAAAAGTTCAGATTTTTTGTAATGTTGAATTCTCTCTTATTATAAGTAATAGAATAATTATATTTGGTACGTGCGTACCTTGCAAGGTCCTCATGCCCGTCAGACGGTTTTCACTTGACCATGACCTCATTTCATGGATCAGTGAACAAGGTTAAGTTTTGGTGGTCAAGTCCATATCTCAGATACTATAAGCAATAGGGCTAGTATATTTGGTGTATGGAAGGACTGTAAGGTGTACATGTCCAACTGGCAGGTGTCATCTGACTTTGACCTCATTTTCATGGTTCAGTGGTTATAGTTGAGTTTTTGTGTTTTGGTCTGTTTTTCTCATACTTTATGCAATAGATCTACTATAGTTGTTGTATGGAATGATTGTAAGGTGTACATGTCTAGCGGGCAGATGTCATCTGACCTTGACCTCATTTTCATGGTTGAGTGGTCAAAGTTAAGTTTTTGAGTTTTGGTCTTTTTATCTAATACTATATGCCATAGGTCAACTATATTTGCTGTATGGAAATATTTTATGATCTATATGTCAGTCGCGCAGGTTTTATTTGACCTCAACCTCATTTTCACGGTTCATTGCTCAGTGTTAAGTTCTTGTGTTTTGGTCTATTTTTTTTAAAACTATAAGTAATAGGTCAACTATATTTGTTGTATGGAAGCATTGTTAGCTGTACATGTCTGCCTGGCATGGTTCATCTGACCTTGACCTCATTTTCATGGTTCATTGCTCTTTGTTTAGTTATCTTGGTTAATGTTAAGTTTATGTGACAGTTTTTAATAAAGCTTTATACTTAGGACTATCAACATAATATCAATGATAAGTAAAGAAGGCGAGACATTTCAGTGTGTGCACTCTTGTGAATTTACGAATAATGTTAATCATGTAAATAATATTATGTTTTTTGTTTTTTGCTTTTTGAAGTTTTTAAAATTGACAAATAATGCTAGCAGGGGAGATTATTCATTAATACTTTTATGATGCCAAACTTGAAATTTAAAGGTGCCTATGTTTGCTATTTGTTATTACCCAATTGTTATGATTCTTAAATAATCTATACAAGTAAGCATGTTGATTTGTCAATAACCATTATTTTATTAATTAGTTTGAATTTGATGAGGTTCTATGATGTAGAACTTGACTTTTTTTTTAAACAAAAGTGTTTTTTTATTTGTTTTAAATGTTTTTAAAATTGTATAACAAACTTTTTGACATTTTATTTTAATTTATCACCAAAACAACTCTAATTTGTCAGTATCTGAATAAAATTAATTTGTTAGATACTTTGTTTCTTTTATTGAAGTATATACAAAGGGAGATAACTCAAAATTGTTTTTTTTTATTATTCTGACCCGATTAGAAGTGATGAAATTAACTATGCCCAAGACAGGATGACAATAAGAAAATGCTAGAAATTGTTGTGTATGGTTATGCTTTGTCCAAAAGATTTTTGTTATCTCCTGATTGTATATTGCTGCCATTGTCAAAATCCAAATCACACATAGAGATAACCTTGTCATATAGTTTATATCTGGTGTTTGTGTTATTTGTATGTCTTAGATTCTAACTCTTCAAGTTCTTATATAAATTCAGATGCATTGCCATTCTTTACATATAGGTAAAGGCATATTTACAAAATGGTATTGAGCTTTGCAAATAAGTGACCTGTATTCGTTGGATTATTGTTTAAGTTTCATCTTAAAAATACAGTCTTCAATGTTACTGACAAATTATACATTTGCACATTGCCATTTGAAACCACAAATATTATTCTACTGTAAATACACAGAGCAGCAATCCATGCCTTTCAAGTCTAATTCTTGTAAACATGGATCAGAAAAGTTGGAGGATCAATTTTATATGTACAGTAGCTACAAAGTTATCACCATTGAAAATTCCTGTTTTTCCTAATTTTTGTTTTTTTTATTTAATTAGATATTTCCAAACCAGATATTTGGGTTAAAGTAAAAACAAATCCCCAGCATCCCTTTTCCAAAAAAAAAAATTTTTAAAAGCAGAGGGAAAAATTCTGTCTTTTCTTTATTATTCATTTGCACTATTGTTTTGTAAGTAGTTATACAGGATTATATTGACTTTAAATTGCATTAAATTTGATGGAAGTTCTAATTTAAATAAGTCATAAACAAGAAATTTATTTGAATTTACATGTAATTAAATTACATAATTAATCAAATTTAATTTATATTTAAAATTCTTTAAATTTAAAATTTATTGAAATTTAATTTATATTAAAAGATCTTTAAATCTCAAATTTATTCAAATTTAAATTATATCAAAACTTCTTTAAATTTGAAATTTATTGAAATTTAATTTATATTAAAAATTCTTTAAATCTCAAATTTATTCAAATTTAATTTACATAAACATTTCTTTAAATTAGAAATTTATTCAAATTTAGTCTATACTTAAATTCTTTAAATTTGAAATTTATTTAGATTTAAAAATACCTTTAAACTAGGTTGAAATTTGGGAATTTATTTGCAATATTAAATTTAGTTTAAATCTATATTAAATTAGAAATTTTCCAGCAAAGTAAATGCATAATATTTTTTGTAATTTGAAATTTAATATGCATAACATATGCATTTATTTTTTATTAAATGCATCATTTCATGCAGTGTATGAATATGTATCAACAATTTCAAGGTTACAATCTTGCAAAGTAAAAATAAAATTCTGTCTCGTTTTTCTTTTACAAAAAATCATAACTTTAGTTTTATTAACATTAACCTGTAGTTTCCATATATCACAATATGATTGAAAAATGTCTAGAGCTCTTTGCATACCTTCCATACTTTCAGACAGAATGACAGTGTCATCTGCATATAAAAAAAAAATAATAATTTATAAAAAATGTGCAATTCACTTTCGAGCTTCTCTTTAATAATATTAAGAGGTTCACCGTATAACTGGCTGAAATAACTTTCTAGATCATTAAGAAATATAGAAAAAAGAAACGGTGATAAATTTTTCCCCTGCCTTACACCAGTAAGACAAGGGAAAAATTCAGACTGGTCACCATTATACTGAACGCAAGATTTAATATCATGGTACATGTTAAAGATAACCTTAAAACATTTACCTTTAATCTCACAATTTTGTAATTTTGTCCATAGCCCCGATCGCCAGACAGTGTCGAACGCCTTCCGAAAGTCGACGAAAGTACAATAAAGCTTCTTGCCAAACGAAAAATATAACTCAATTAGAGTATGCAATACAAAAATGTTGTCAACTGTTGAATATCCTTTCCTGAAACCAGCTTGGTTTTCGGAGATGAGACTCAACTCGTTAGCAAAAATATTTAATCTAGAATTTATAACAGACGTAAATAATTTCCCTAGGCAACTGATAAGTGTGATTGCCCTGAAATCATCAGGGTCAGACGGGCTACCCTTGTTTTTTAAAAACAGGTTTTATAATTCCACTGGTCCAGCTTTCTGGAATAATACCAGTATCTAACACTAAATTAAAAAGCTCACAATATATAGAAATTAACAATGGAGTTGAATATTTCAAATGTTCATTTAAAATTTTATCTGTACCTGGAGCTTTGTTATTTTTCAGCTCCTTTATTGCATCAGATATTTCTAATTCTGTTATTTTTCCATTTAATAACTCATCATATACAGGATTTTCACAAATACTATCAATATTTAAACTAAAATCTCCCTCATCATCTTTACTTGCATTTAAATTTTTAAAATATTCAAAAAAAGTGTCAATCTCTACCTGTGGGTTATCTTTTCTTTTACTTGAAAATTTGTGAAGTGTATTCCAAAATGCTTTTGTGTTTGTTTTTGATAATGATCGAAGCTCGTTTGCGCAATTTTCTTGGTATTTTTTATAACTCTTATTAAGAAGTTGTCGGTATTCTTTAGCCTTCATATTCATCAGTGTTTTGTTCTCAGCAGTCTTAATTTTTTTGTATTTCTTTCTTGCTCTGTGAAACTCATCACGCATAATCTTGCAATCTTTTTTAAACCATGGTTTGTTTTGAGTTGATCTTTGACGCTGTTTACCCGCTGGTCCAAATGCTGTTGAAGCCGTATCTAAGAGTACATTTCCGAGTTCACTAATTAGGTCATTGACCTGTAGTGGTGTAACGGATTCCGTTTGAAAATTTTGGAGGGTGTGTTGGATTAAATTCAATGCATCCGTGTCATCGCTGAGTACCTGTGTAAACTCGTGTGCCTTGTTTGTGTTCCATCGAACGTAAGTGTTGTTTTTCTTATTTTGTTGATCAGTGTAATTTTTGTGTGTAATGGCAATGCATAAAGAAAGATGCATCTGATTATGAACATCAGATAGTGTAGGATCAAAGTCAAATATTTCAAATTCCATAACTAGGTCAAACACATCAGGTGACAAAATAAGGTAATCAACAAGACTTGCGTCTTTACAAGTGTTTTTTCCAATAAATTTATCCTGATGCAATCTACCATTTGCAAAACATAATGAACATCGTTTGCATAACTCTATTAATTTTCTGTCATAATTGTTAACAATAATTTTGTCCTCACTATACCTTTCAAGGGGAATACCCTTTTTAATAAAGTTATTTATACACAATGTATTTTCATTCATAATTTCAGATGCATTAACAATATCTAACATATCAAACAGATTCTCGTCTATTTCAACAATATCACTCATATGTCCTGTTCTTGGGTTAAAATCACCAACAAGAGCAATATTATTTATATCATGAGAAAAAAAAATAGAAGTTCTTCTTCTATCTCAGTGAATGCTTCTTCTGAAGAATATTTCGAATTTTCAGGAGGGATGTAAATACATCCAAATAGAAATTTATTGCTCATCAAAGTTTTAGTATAATTTAATGAAAATTCCACCCACTGAACAAATTCTGAGTCTGACTTCAAAAATTTCAGGCAGTCAGAAAGTGATTTTTTAAATACAACGACTATACCTCCTGACTTTTTCACAAATTTTCATCTATTTTTTGCAAAGTAACTGTAACCATCTGGTAATTTTAACTCGTCAAACTCATCAATTTTAGTTTCAACAAATATCAGAATATCATAATTTTTAATCAATACATCAAAATCTGGATTTAAAAGTTTTGATTTGATACCACATACATTTGAAAAGGTTATTTTCAAGGTATTATGAATGTCAGTTAAATGACCGTAATCAATGTCTGATGCGTTGTCCTAATAATCTCCACCATTATTGGGTAACGGTTCACCTGGAATTGTAGGCGGGGCTTCACGATGGGTGTCAGGGTTGTATACTTCACCATCTACCAGGAGTTTATCGTACACTAGCTTTGCGTGTCGTCTTTGCCCTTTGAATTCCTTCATTCTCGGAATGAGTTTTTTACGCCTCTCATTTATTTCACGCGGGTATTGCTGGTATATAGAAAATTGTGGTTTGTTCTTACTGAAGAGCTGTCTAAAAAAGGCATTAAAGTTTTATTTTTATTGAGAAAATATATGTCCAATTTTAATTTTGTTCCCACTAATTTGTCATGTAAATTATTTGATACTCTTATAAGACCTATTTTGACATACAACTCTGAGATTTGGTTTATGGATAATTTTCAGTCAGCTTTTAGGGCATCTAATAGAGCTGCAGTAAATAATACTTTTTGTGATACTCTTGCATTAGCAGAAAAACATCCCTTTGAGAAGGTTCATTCTAAATTTTGTAAAGCAGTATTAGGACTGAAAAAGACAGCCACTAACATAGGTGCTAGATCAGAATTAGGTAGATTTACTTTGGACTCCTATATAAAAACTCAAACACTCATGTATTTTTATAGAATAAATTGTAATGATATTAATCCCCTGTTTAAAGAATCTCTACAAACAAACAAAAATTTACATTCAGAAGGAATTTATTCCTGGTACTCATTTGCAGATAAAATTTTTAAAGAAGTGAAAATAAACCCAGAAAATTACTCTAATAATAATGTACCTTTTAAACAATCAAAAAATATGTTAAAATGTAATATAAAAAAGTGTGTTTCAGAGGAATATGAAAAAAATACTTTAATTAAACTTTCAAAAATGGATTCCTCATCCAAACTTTGTCTTTATGGGAAATTAAAAAATAATTGTCAGTCTGAGGAATATTTAAATTGCAATAATTTTATACATAGGCAGTTACTCTCAAAATTTAGACTAAGTGATCATTCCCTAGGCATTGAATTAGGAAGGTACAGAAACATTCCAAGAGCACAAAGATTATGTAAAAAATGTGAAGTCCTAGATGATGAATATCATTTCTTTTTGTATTTCTTTTTGCGTTCTAATCTTTTTGCTTATCTAAAAGACTATGTACCATTATTTCAGCATCTTGATGCATTCAATAAACTTAAACGCATTCTAAATCCCATCCCTGAACTTGTTTGTCATATTGGAGTCTTCATTAAACAGTCTTTAGAACTGAGGGAGTCAGACCCGTGTCAGGCAAGGTTATGATGGTGTTTTTTACATACATTTATAATTGAACTCTAATGTTCTATTATTCTATATATTGTATTGTATTATTTTGTATTTCATTGTATTACATTGTATTTCATTGTATTGCATTGTATAGTATAAAATTATTGTTTCATTGTATTGCTTGACCCTCATGGGTGTAATTTTGCAATAAAGATATTATTTAATTTACTCGCAGCTGCTCTGTTAACACGTTCATGGTCACTGAATCTAGTAAAACGGGCAATAATGATTCGTTCCTTGCCGTCAGACCGCTCACAAAGTCGGTGTACATTTTGGAATTGTATATCTCCAACATTAGGAATTTCCATTTCTTCCGAAAGAAAAGACCTCAATACTTCTTCTGTATTTTCCTCATAACCATCTTGATTTCGAATACCACCAAAAATTAAATTATACTTCATGGAATGAGATTGTAATTCTAGAAATTTTTCTTTTAACTCGAAATTTTCACTTTCCAATTCTGTTTGATCTTTCAAGATTCCTCACTCTATCTTCGATCTGATGATGATGATTTTCTTGTTTATTAATTGTTTGTGAGTGTTTCTGCTGAACATTTCTGATATCATTTATTTCATTGCTCATTTTGGATAAAAATTATGTGGTTTTCAAATTTTTCAAATTTCTCAGCAAACATATCAAGTAAGTCTAACTTAGACAGTTTGTCATTCATTATGTGTTCTAGACGTTGTAATCTGTGGTTTGTGTCGTTGATATTGCTGTATATCATTTGTGGTGTGATGTTCGGGATAGGCATTAGGCTTTAAGTTTGAACGGATGATGGAACAGAGGGTGGTAAAAATTGCATCGGAACAGGTGCTGATTGTTGATAAGTAACAGAAGATTGAACTGGTAGGGGTGCTCTGCAGAACTGGTCGAGTACAATTTTGTTAAAGTTGTTTTATCTGGTTTAGACTGCATGTAAATGTCTGATTATTGTTCACATTGTTGTTTATAGGGACTTCAGAATAGGATCCATGTAAAGATTCATGGGCTTGTGTCAAAACTTGAGATAAGTTCATATTGTTTTGATTGTTTTGGTTGGTCGCCATCTTGGAACCTGTTTTATAAGGTGGAGTCAAACCTGATTTCGTATTCTTACTATTTTTTCGCTTCTTTCCTTCCATCAAAAATCATATCATTCGTTCAATTGTTCATTTAAGTTCACCATCAGTACCAATTTGGTTAAGTTAAAGACTTTTAGACACCTTTACTTGCATTTTTTTCGGGAGCTATCCCACAGTCAACTTGTTCATTCCGCCATATTTGTTCGAATTTATAACATTAAACATTTTAGCATCGACGATAAAGGAAGCTATAAGGTATTTATCTTCTCATTTCAATTATTTTGATAAGGAAACTAGATAAAAATAAAGCATCGTATAGATTTTTAAAACAAACCGAAGTATACAGTACATCGAACATCCTTTTATTTAATTCAGTCGTTTTGTTTTCATTTTTTACTCATCCCTTATTTACGTAAATATGTCTAGACAGTGGCGGATCCAGAACTTTTCCTAAGGGGGGCCTCTCCATTCATGCTTCAATGATTCCCTATATAATCAACCAAATTTTTTTCCCACGAAATCGGGGGGGGGGGGGGGGGAGCCGCCCTTGGATCCGCCTATGCTAGAAGTTTTAAAACCACCCAATTATGACATGTTGTTTATATGGCTAACGATATGTGCATCTAGCCACTTGACCAGTTGACGACTTGCATATATATTTGATTGCACATTTATTTTCAAGTTCGACTGAATTTTATTTAATGGCTTTTTAATAATGTCAGATTCGAAAGAAATACATGTGAAGTATATGTAACAAATCTTTTTGTTCAAAACAGAATGTTAAAAGACATATAAAAGAAAGACTCAGTGATGATCAATAAGTTGGTAAGCTTTAATTAGTTGGAAAAAAAGTTATAAAATATAATAAAATGTATAATTATGTACAATAAATTTGTCAAATTTTATACTCATTCAGTCATTGTGATGGGTATGCATATAATCATACGGCCAAAAATAAAGAAATCAAAATTAAGATTGAATATTTTTATAATAAAATTATGTGTACATGTGTTAATGACAGTGCTAGTGGGATGTGCACAATAGTCAGAACTTCTGTGTTGGCGCCAGGATTTAGGGGCATAATGTGTTACCCTAGTCCGTCCGTCCCGAACGTTCCATAAAAACGTGTTCCGTTCTCCTAACTTTAGTTTGCCTCAACCAAATACTACAAAACTTATACACAATATATAAAAGAAGCAGGTGCACGAGTGCCAATGAGAACTATCCACAAGAGACTAAATGACACAGAAATTAACAACTATACAATGTAGCCTTGGTCACCACACGGTCTTCAACAATGAGCAAGGTTCATACCGCAAAGTCAGCTATTAAAGGCACTGACATGACAATGTAAAACAATTCAAACGAGAAAACAAACGGTCTAATTTATGTACGAAAAATTAACGAAAAACAAGATAGGCACGTACATATAAAATAAGGCGGGGTTAAACATGTTAGTGACCTTATGTGGTATGAGTGCCAATGAGAACTCTCCACAAAAGACCAGATGACATAAACACTAACAACTATAGGTCATATAGAGCCTTCAACAATAAGCAAAGTCAATACCGCATATAGTCAGCAATAAAAGGCACTGAAATGACATTGTAAAACAATATTCAAACGAACAAATAAACGAACAAATTTATGTACAAAAAATGAACGAAAAACAAGTATGTAACACATAAAAAACGACAACCATTGAATTACAGGCTCCTGACTTACCAAAGGCACATACATTCCGAATAAGGCGGGGTTGAACATGTAAGCGGGATCCCCACCTCAACACAAAATCAAATTTGAAATTTTTAAGTGTCACTTTTACCGTTCAAGAGTTATCATGTCCCTTTAAAAACATAAGAAGTGCTGACTCTTTCGTTTCCTATCTCTTAAATAAGTCTGACTCAATCAAATGTTAGGAACCTTATACGCGATTCACATTACCCCATGACACAGATCTATTAAGTTCGATATTTGGTCCCGATGGCGTCACTGTTCATGAGATTTTAGATGTAAAAAGTTGTGGTACGAGTACCAATGATACAAATGTCAACCCGGAGCCTTGAGATAGGAAAACTGCTAAATCTGTTGTTTCCGTTCTTGAACTTTAATTTGCCTCAACCAAATGTTTTCTAACTTATTCATAATGCTTATGGTCACAAAACGGTCAAAATTACGCGAATCCTGCATCTATATGTGGAAGTTTAATTATTTTTGTCACAAGCAGGGGCATCTGTGGTTAATAGACATATTCTACATTTATTTCAGTAATCAGCTTATTTACTTCCATTGAATTCTTCTTTTAATAGACTTAACTTGCACATTTTTTTTCAGGATCTCGGTGCAGTTTGGTAACAGACAGTGATATTTCAAGTTAAATGTGACCAACTTAACAAAGTGTTTCACTAGTTTGAGCTCTCTGTCTAAGTGTACTTTAAAGGTTCTTAGCATTGAGTTCAGTTTATTGATATGCGTATACCTTCTGTGTGAATTTTTAAGATGTAAAAGCAGACTATCCATACCAACATGTCAATGAAATAAAATCTAAGGTAAAATGATTGAAACATTTTGCATTATCTATCACACTGCAGCACATGATGCTACTGAAGCAGTAAATTTTCTTACTTGATATGATATTCACGGAAATTAAAGGATTTAGTTTCATCTGAACCAAACATTCTTAAAAATTGAGAATGGAAATGTGGAATGTGTAAAAGAGACAGTAATCATGTCAAAAGAGCAGAAAGCAGTCAAAGGCCACTAATGGGTCTTCAACAAGGCGAGAAAATCCCTCGCCCAGAGGCGGGCTTCAGATGGCCCTTAACAAAATGTGTACCAGTTTAAACTCCAAATCATAAAATAAACTTACAATTAAAAAACATACAAGAAGAACAAAAACCAGACTCCTGACTTGACGTCTAGGTAATCATACCAAGAGACACACCCAATATGCAAAGGTCAAGAGTCAAAAAGTCATAGTCTGGTCAAGAGATCCTTGTAAAAAAAAATACAAAGCGGATTTTGAGAAAAGGGTCATCGTGGTACACAAAACTAACAATATATCTATATATATAATATATAGAAGATGTGGTACGAGTGCCAATCATACAGTTAATTCTCCATTCAATTCAAACAAAATATACAAGGTTTACATTGAGGGCAAAGGTCAAGCTCACATGAAGGTTCTTGTGCCAATATACTCATCATCTTATGACAATACATCTACATGCCACATATTCAGAAGCAAGGTCAATTGAAAATTATATTTTGAGGTCAAGGTAATATACCGAGGAACACACTGCAACATGATGACACACCCAACGTGCATACATGTAGGTCAGGAGTCAAAAAGTCAAAGTCTGATCAAATGTTCCATGTAAAAATTACACACAGCAGTCTTGCACGAAAGCTCATCACGGTACACGTAACAATGTCTTATGTCATGATGCACTACACATGCAAAATATAGAAAACCTAGGGCAGAGACAGAAACACAAGACATATAACTAAACTCAATTGAATGGTACTTGTATTGCAGGTCACTACAATTGCCTTCAACAAACAATATAAACTCTCGCAACAATGCAGAGTTAAACCCGTCTTTCACTAAAGTTTGAGCAGGATTCTTTGCAACGATTATCTTACCACTGTTAATTGAGAATCGAGTCGTGCAGTTATGTCAATAAATTAAAACGGTAAGATTAGACATTAAAACACTAAAAACTAGGGTTTACCATTAATTTTTAACCCAACCATATGATAGTACTATGGTAAACTTATGGAAACACATGATACAGTCATGAAATTGAATATTTGAAATAGTACGACCAGAACAATACAAGACAGAGTTGTTAACAAAAAGTAATGATAAATATCAAGTTTTTAATCCCAATGCACAAATTAGGAACCGTAGTTTTCATTCAATTTATTTATCTAAAAAGTACGCTTGGGTTAAACAATAGAAATTAACACTGTATATTTATATAAACGATCAATCTTGTAAATATACTAAATAAATAAATGATTTGGAAAATACGTTGAAGGTATAAAAAGTCATGAGAATTCCGAATGCAATAAGGTTCTATCCGGGCACTCTGGTTCTAAACCTTGGTTCCATGGGTTGTTTGGTTCTGAACCTTGGTTTTATCCGGGTTCTTTGGTTCGAAACCATGGTAAATGGTTCAACATCCGGGTTGTTTGGTTATAGCAATCCGACTTCTTGGTTCCATCTGGGTTCTATTCTGGATTATTCTAATGTTCCCGTTGAAAATGGAGAAGATAACCACAAGTATCCGAATAAAAAGATAAAGTAGGTCAAAGACGCTAAAATTATTTTATAACATTTAACATTTCAGGATCGTCGGTAAAAGAAGCTGTAAGGTATTTATTTTCTCATTCTTATAATTTTGATTAGGAAACTAGAAAAAAATAAAGCATCGTTTAGATTTCGAAAATAAAACGAAATATACGTTATATCGAACATCCTTTTATTTAATTCAGTCGTTCTGTTTTTATTTATTTCCCTTTACTCGCTCATTCCTTATTTCCGTTAATATTTCTAGAAGTTTTAAAACAACAAAATTAGGACCTGTCGTTCAATTGGCCAACGACATATGCATCTAGCCACTTGACCAGTTGACGACTTGCATATACATTTGATTGCACATTTAAAGTTCGAATGAATTTTATTCAATAGCTGCTTTGTAATAATGTCAGATTTGATAGAAATACGTGTAACAAATCGTTTTGTTCAAAACGGATGTTAAAAGACACATAAAAAGAAAGTGATGATCAATTCAAGTTTGTTAGCTTTATTTAATTGAAAAATAAGTTATAAAATATTACAAAAATGTATATGTACAATAAATTTGTCAATTTTGATACTACTTGTGAAAAGCATGCATATAATCATTATAGGCCCAAAATAATCAAATCAAAATTAAGATTGAATCTTTTTATAATAACATTGTGTGTGTATTAATGACAGTGCTAGTGGGATGAGTAGCACCAACACAATAGTCAGAACTTCTGTGTTGGTACTATAGTAAAGGGGCATAAAGAGTTACTCTAGTCCGTTCGTCCCGAACGTAAAAAAAAGGGTTCCGTTCTCTTAACTTTAGTTTCCTAAACCAAATACTACAAAACTTCTACACAAAATAAAAAAGAAGAAGTGGCATGAGTGCTAATAAGAACTCTCCACAAAAGACTAGATGACATTGAAATTAACAGCTATAAGTCATCCTACGGCCTTCAACAATAAGCAAAGTCCATACCGCATAGTCAGCTATAAAAGGCACCGAAATGACAATGTAAAAACAATTCAAACGAGAAAAGAAACGAACAAACGTTTGTACAAAAAATTAACAAAAACAATTATGTAACACATAAACAAACGACAATTCATGAATTACAGTCTCCTGACTTGGGACGGGCACAAACAAACAGAATGAGGCGGATTAAACATGCTAGCGGGATCTCCACCCTCCACCTAATGTGGCGTGAGTGCCAAAGAAGAACTCTTTACAAGAGACCAGATGACACAGAAATTAACAACTATATGTCACTATACGGCCTTCTACAATGAGCAAATAGATTTAGGAAGATGTGGTATGAGTGCCAATGAGACAACTCTCCATCCAAATAACAATTTTTAAAAGTAAACCATTAAAGGTCAATGTATGGCCTTCAACAGGGAGCTTTGGCTCACACCGAACAACAGGCTATAAAGGGCCCCAAAATTACTAGTGTAAAACTATTCAAACGGGAAAACCAACGATCTAATCTATATAAAAAACGAGAAACGAGAAACACGTATAAATTACATAAACAAACGACAACTAATGTACATCAGATTCCTCATGACTTAGGACAGGTGCAAACATTTGCAGCGGGATTAAACGTTTTAATGGTACCAAACCTTCTTCCTTTTTCTGAAACAATAGTATAACATCACAACATAGAAAAATACACGATAAAACGAAATTCAAACGAGAAAAGAAACGGACAAATGTATAGGCTCCTGACTTGCAACACGCACATGCATACTGAATAAGGCGGGGTTGAACATGTTAGCGGGGTCTCCACCATCTCCCTAATCTGGGACAATGCTTATTTCCACATAAAAAAAAAAATTAAATTTGAAATTTGGTAGCATCACTTTTACCGTTCATGAGTTATCATGTTCCTTTAAAAACATAAAAAATGCTGAATTTTTCGATTGTTTTCGTCCTATTTAATAAGTTTGACTCAATCAAATGTTATAGACCTTATACGTAATGCTTATTACCCCATAACACAGATCTATCAAGTTCGATATTGGGTCGTGTTACTGTTCATGAGTTATTAGATATAAGAAGTTGGTACGAGTACTAATGATACAAATATCAACACGTAGCCTTAAGATAGGAAAAATGCTAAATCTGTTGTTTCTGTTCTTTAACTTTAGTTTGCCTCTACCAAATGTTTTGAAACTTATACACAATGCTTATGGTCACAAAACAGTCCAAATTACGTTAATCCTGCATCTATATGTGGTAGTTTACTTGTGTGGGAATTTTTTTTCACAAGCAGGGGCATCTGTGACCCATAGACATATTGTACATTTATTTCAGTTAACAGTTTATTTACTTCCTTTGGATTCTACTTCTATTAGAACTAACATGCATGAAAATCGTTTTAGAAACCAGCCGTTTCGATTAAGAAGTGAACAGTTACATGAATACTCACTTATCTTGTTAACAAGCAACACTAACCCAAATTGAAAAAAAAATACCTCATCCATTATACTTATATTTTTTTACATGAGCGTTAGTGAGGGATAACATTTCATATTTATAAAACCTTAAAACGTTTTGTGCTTAGTAACAGACACACAAAACTAACCAATAGACGTAAATCCCCTCTTTGTGGAATATTTTACATCATTGACTTCCTAAATAATATTAAGTTTACATTCTTGATATAGCATATCCACATCATACGCTCTCATGTGTATAATATTATACAAACAGATGTGGTACGAATGTCAATAAAACATATATTTTATTGACATTCGAATTCTTACCACATCTGTTTATGTTTAAATTGGCCTCAGACTTATACACACATTACTAGCAATTACTTTACATTTATTTGGTAACAATTCATATATGTGGTGAATTCTTGTTAGAGAACATACTAATGGCTGTCAGAACTGATCAAAACGAACGATCGACCGGAGGGAGGTCTTTCTCTAGGCAAAATATGACTATCATAAGGCTAGCTTAATTCATATTATCAATTATTTATTTCTTATTTCAGATTGTCAGTGTTCTAACAGGGAGACAACACCAGCATTTACATCTGTTCTCACAAATGCTCAAAGTGTTTCACGAAATGTTGCTATCACGTTTGACAGAGTTGTTGTCAATATTAAAGACGGCTACGACACCACGACAGGTATTTTCACTTCACCTAGTAAAGGAGTGTATAATTTTTCATCAACTGTGATGAACGCACAAGGACAAACACTGTGGGTTAGTCTTTACCTGAATGACGCGAATATGTCAAGTATTTGGTTGAGTCCTTCTAGTCAAACTCATGAAATGGGCACAGCTAATATGATATTGGATCTATAAGGCCACAACGTAGTTACACAGTTTACAGTAATCAGCATATATACAGCTCATTCTCTGGCTATCTAATTGTGAATTAATGAAAATGTACATGTTTATGGATTAAGTTTTGTCATTTGAATGCAAAAAAGTATAAAAGAAATGGAGAATGTTTTTCTTCCACTTAGAATAATATACGAAATATTACAAAAAAACCTCAAGTCTTTGATTAGCATGCAGCATGGAAAAGACGTTTTTTGAACGAATCTTGATATTTACTGAACAAAATATATACTGAACTTGTTCATAGTGTCAAAACTCATATAAATTAAGACACTATTAAAATAATTATGTTGTTTCGATTGAATCAGAATTTATCATTTGTTTCTGCGATTCGCACACAATTTACCAGCCGTCCCATTTTAGCCTGTCATTTTTCAAGTAGCTATCAATTGTAAATCAACGGACGCATCTGTTGTCAAAAGGATGGTGTTTCTTCCTGTACACAAGAACAAAAACACAATTCTTCCTTCATAACAACTTTTTCCGGTGAACGTGACTTGTATCTAACTGTCATCACAAACACTTGGTCAAATCAATCTTTCAAGGTTTTTTTTTCATCAAGTACAGTCGTCTGTTGATCAGTCCAAATCTGTGACATTTTTCTAAATTGAATACTGTCAAAACTTCTAACTTACTTATTGAATAGCAATCAAGATTTGATTGTCATATGGTCATGAGAAAAATAAAAATGTTCACATAAAACAGAGGCATACAATAGAAAACAAACAAATTGGTTTCAGAAACACGTAAAAATGCCCTGTAAATGTAAAAAAAATCTCTTCAAACTAATGTTAATTTGAGGGGGAGAAAATAGTCTTATTTAACATTCTACTTTGATATATCTATTGTAACCGAATCACTTCAATATTTGATTATCAGATTCCATGCCATTCTTATGAAAATCTATGGCTTTTGTCGTCCACTTATGATTTTTTTATTTGTCCACTTTGTGTATCCTTGCTTTTTTCAAATTGTTGCTAACCAATATTGGAAATATGTATCACAATAGCGTAATGGAAGGAAATTTTGCAACCCCAACGGCATTCTTAAAGGATGTGATTTATACTTGATATTGATACATGTAAGTAGATATGAATATTCATTTACATGTAAGAGACGTAAACAGGAAGCATCTGCAGTTTGTTATAATCTTCAAGCCTATAAAAAGAATAAACGTGCCCATTCGTATCAATCGTTTCGAGTGGAAGTTAAAACAATGCAGTCCCAATGTCTATTATTATGTTTTCTTGCACTAGTAATATGCCAGGGAACAGAAACTGTTTTAGATTTGTTTCCAGAGTACAAAATAGTTCAAAGGAGAATAGATGCATTGGAAAATGACAATAAAGCACTGAAGGTAGAAATAGCTCAAATTAAAGGTAAGACATGTAATGCAATAACAGCAGGATATTTGACATAATACTAGTAACATATCTTTACTACATACTAGAAATTCCGTTGTACTATTTCCAAAATAATCCGCCTATCATAATATAAAGCATTATCAGTAATATTTAAAAAAAAAAGCACACCAAATCATTCTGAATGATTGAAACTGTCCCAAACAACGGAATTTCAATCAATAAAGATACGTTATATTCATCTTGTATTACCAACAATGATATCCCCAAAATTCCTTTATATTCTGCAACAACGAAATTAAACGTTTTTTTGTCCATTTACTGGAACATTAAAGCGATACTAACATTGTTTGTACGTTCAACGATTTTACAAAATTTATCACCTGGTCGTTATAATAAAAATCGGTTAAAATGGATACATAATTAGAGAAATTGTTACTCTATTTCTTTTTCCAGATTTATCTTTTTCTCCGACCGGTTGATTTTGTTTTTTTAATAACCGTGTGGTTCGTTTGTTCTCCATACTTCACTGATCAAAATTTAATTATGAGATCACATTTGTTTTGCTGTATACCGAATGCATTACACAATACAATGTAATATATTGCCAGATCTTTTAATCTACAAATTACAACACATATGAGCAACATGATTGAATGAACCAACAAAACACCACTTTTAATTACAAAAGTAAACATACCTAGAACAAATATCTTTGTATTCGACTGTTTGTAAATGGTGATAGCGAATTAAACATTGTATTGGTTGAGACAATTCTATGTGACGTTGAACAAAGCTTGATATCACCCTCTGCATGCTCTGATGATCGGGACTACCTCGTGTGATGTGAATCGCTTTGGGCGATAGTGTAGTCATTTTTGTGTCAAAAAAAACCAGACGTGAAATCAATCAAGAGAAAAACGTATCATGCTAAAATAAATAATAACATTTTGATTGGTACTGTTAATCAATATTTATGTCGTTTTTATTTAATTTTTTGCTTGTTATGAGCCACACCCCCATATTATATTATATATTACATTTGTTGAACCTTATCAAAAGGACAGACAAGACTGTGAGTGATGCAATGCATGCAGTCATATTCCAATTTGAAAATAAACATCCTCTATTTATGTATTTTTTACATAAATAGCTATTTATGCAGTTTTAGAGTGGATGTTGCTATGACATTAGACATTAGACATTATTTTATTAAACCAATCATGGGCCCTTGTCGGGCAAGATACAAAGACATCATAATACAATGATTATATAAACATTAGTGAAATACACAATAAGTAATACACAATAATAAATTGATAATATGAGCAATGTAGGATATAATTATGGTAAGAGACATTGAGTATAATGAGGCCGATTTAATATTAAAGGATATGATATTAAGTTTATTAATACGGAAACAAAAAAAAAAGTAACAAAAAAAAAATAGAACCGGGAATATAGTATCTCATTCTGCAGTAGTTCTCCTTATGACCAGTGCACAGCAGTGAGGGACTTTTACATCACAACAATGCAATGGTCATCAAGGGGAGATCCTTTAGAACTAGCTACAGATACATGAGATTACTCCAATAGTGATTCTCCTCATGACTAATGCACAGCAGCAAGGGTTAGTAAAGTGAGTAAAAACGCAGTATGATGAATTATTATTCTTGTGCCTCGAATATGCTATGTAGCAACACAAAATCAAAAAATCCATTTTTTAACAACCATGCACTGAATAATTTTTACGTTGCTGATGAACAAGATCAAGTATAAACACCTGTAATTGCATTGATTTCCCCCCGAAAGCTGGTTAAAGAGCGACATTAAAGTTAACCTGACCTTTCCACACGGATGACACGAACTGATAATTATATTGAAACCGAATATAAATATGCAAAGAGTGACATGTTCTCAATTCACATATAATCTGACTGGCCACGTTATTACCGGTGACCTCAACATTGTAAATAACACTTCCCTGCGAAATGTGTTATCGAAAGGTCCGAAATATCGTGAGCCTTAATCCATCAATTGGAAATAAAACTTCAAAATTTTGATGAATCAGTCGAAGATTATGCCAGGCAATTGGCTAAGCGCGAGAAGGAACACGTAGACACTCTTTCCGAATGAATTAAGGCGGCGAGGTCGTTGATAGAAATCAGAATCAAGAAACTGAATGGGTCTATCAATGCCCATGCTACGTCAATCTTTAAAGACCCAAAGATTGCAAAACATTTATCCTACCTACAAATATGTTGTTGTCCCCGCAGATAAAGCCCAAAACAACATCGTTTTTGTGTGTAAAACTCATTCCATTAACTGCTTGATCAACGAATTAGGTATTGACACTTTGCATGGAAACTCAACATATACCCTCACGACACTTACCAAAGAGGAAATCCTGGATAATCACAGGTCTGTGCTATGTTCCTTTGGAATTTCAACCAAAGGTGAAGAACTGGATCTTCCATCACTGTATTGGATACCTAAACTACATAAGTGTCCTTACAAACAACGGTATATTACTGGGTCTTCCAAGTGCTCCACGATCTTTCTAAGTTATTAAGATCTATTTTATCAGCAATCAAAGACGGGCTTCAAAGTTATTGTGAAACTGCCTATTCTAGAGGTGGCGTGAATCAGATGTGAATACTTAAAAATTCCAAAGATCTTTTAGAATACATACAATCTAACTCTCTTTCATCTTGCAATATAGTATTAAAACTTTTGACTTTTCTACACTTTACACAAGTATTCCACATTCCAAACTAAAATACAAATTGAAAGAGTTGGTATTGCTTTGTTTCATAAAAAAAGAATGACCAACGTAGATACAAGTATCTTGTCGTAGGGATTCAGGGATAAATCCTATTTTGTAAAGCATTATTCTGATTCAAACAAAAGAATTCTCTGAAACTGACATTATCAAGATGCTTGATTTTTTGATTGACAACATATTTGTTATGTCAGAGGACGTGGTTTTCAACTGACTGTCTGCATTCCAATGGGAACTAATTGTGACCCTCTTTTTGCCGACTTGTTTCTTTATTATTATGAGGCTGACTTCATACAAGAACTTCTTAGGAAGATAGATAAGAAGTTAGCAATATCCTTTAACTCTACAATCCGCTATATAGTTGACGTTCTTTCACTAGATAATTAAAAATTTGGTGACTGTGTTGAATGCATCTATCCCATTGAACTAGAGATAAAGGATGCAACAGATACAGTTAAGTCGGCCTCATATCTTGACTTACATCTAGAAATTGACAATGAGTGTCGGTTGAAAACAAAACTTTACGACAAAAGAGATGATTTCAGCTTTCCAATTGTGAACTTTTCATTTCTAAGTAGCAACATTCCAGCAGCACCTGCATACGGGGTATATATCTCCCAATTGATGCGATATTCCAGTGCTTGCATTTCCTATTATGATTTTCTTGATAGAGGGTTGTTGCTCACAAGGAAGCTATTAAACCAAGAACCCCAAATGGTGAAGTTGAAATCATCCCTTCGTAAATTTTGCGAACGCTATCACGAGTTGGTTGACCGTTATGGAATAACCGTTTCACAAATGATATCGGATAGGTTCCTTACGTCGTAACTACAATCCCCTTCCCCTTCCTGAATGTGACCTACCGAATAAGATTAATTACCGGATTTGTTATAACAAAAGCAACACGACGGGTGCCACATGTGGAACAGGATCTGATTACCCTTCTGGAGCACCTGATATCACCCCTAGTTTTTGGTGGGGTTCGTGTTGCTTATTCTTTAGTTTTCTATGGTGTGTCATGTGTTCTATTGTTTGTCTGTTTGTCTTATTTCATTTTTAGCCAGACGTTGTCAGTTTATTTTCGATTTATAAGTTTGACTGTCCCTCTGGTATCTTTCGTCCCTCTTCTAACTCATTTTGACAACAAAATCTAATTGTTAAAAAATGACATTTTCATTGCAGATAAACAGATTAGACCTGCATTCTTCTCAACATTGTCGAAAAGTGCTGTTTTATCCAACTCTAACAAAGTGTTGATATTTGATGGAGTAAAGGTCAATAGAGGTGGAGGCTACAACCCATCTACAGGGATCTTCACTGCTAAAAGAGATGGATTGTATCATTTCAGTTGTGTGATTTATGGGGACAATGGAAAAGACGTCGGTTATCAACTCAACAAGAACGACTTATTGTATGTAATGGGATATTCAAACAAGGGACCACACGAAGCAAGTAGTATTAGTGTATTGGTTGAATTAAAGAAAGGCGATCGTGTTTATATTAAGCATAGACACCTCGGCCAGACAGAGGCAGTTATTGGAAATGATCATTCATCATTTGCCGGCTATTTTTTGCAAGATTGAGATAATAAAAATAAAAATAGAATTTTAGTTGTGTCATTCTAGTGAACACCAGCCTGTGTTTATTTGAACCCTTTGAATGTCGAATGTTCAATTTAGAGTTTTAAATTCAGTTTCCCGAAAGACATATCATGACATTCGGTTTCACCAGGAACATATATATTAACGATATACTGTTCCCAGGTTAAAAAAAAAGTGCTGACTACTGGGCTTGTGATACCCTCGGGGAAATAAATCTCCACCAGCAGTGGCATCGACCCAGTGGTTGTAAATAAACTCATCATAGATACTCATGACTAAATTTTATATATACGCCAGACGCGTGTTTCGTCTACAAAAGACTCATCAGTGACGCTCGAATCCAAAAAAGTTGAAAAAAGCCAAATAAAGTACGAAGTTGAAGAGCATTGAGATCCAAAATTCCTAAAAGTGTTGCCAAATACAGCTAAGGTAATCTATGCCTGAGGTAAAAAAACCTTAGTATTTCAAAAAATTAAAAATATTGTAAACAGTTAATTTATAGATATAACAATATCAATGATAATTCATGTCAGCACAAAAATTGCTGACTACTGGGCTTGTGATACCCTCGGGGAAATAAATCTCCACCAGCAGTGGCCTCGACCCAGTGGTTGTAAATAAACTCATCATAGATACCAGGACTAAATTTTATATATACGCCAGACGCGCGTTTCGTCTACAAAAGACTCATCAGTGACGCTCGAATCCAAAAAAGTTGAAAAAAAGCCAAATAAAGTACGAAGTTGAAGAGCATTGAGATCCAAAATTCCTAAAAGTGTTGCCAAATACAGCTAAGCAATTGTTATCATGAACATAGTTGTATTACTGAACCTAGTATATTCAAGTTGGGAGATTAGTAATCATATTTCGTTGTGTTTCAAATAGGACTTGGGGCCTTTTATAGCTGACTATGCGGTATGGGGTTTGCTCATTGTTGAAGGCCGTACGGTGATCTATAATTGTTAATGTCTGTGTCATTTGGGTCTCTTGTGGACAGTTGTCTCATTGGCAATCATACCACATCTTCTTTTTTATATTGAAAATGTTTTTTTTAATTATGAATATTCTGTTTTAAAATTAAACTGACTGCTACTGTATATAGCGCAAAATTTGGCCAAATATTTATTGACTTCCGGTACAATAAATCCTACAGGTTATACAAGTTTTAATTTATACCAATACAAATTACACACTAACTTAATATATTTTTTTTCTACTTGAAAGAGCAGAGATCAGTTTATTGACCATTGAGGAGCACATCACTTGTATACAATAACATTCTTAATTTTAGGAGTTGTTGATTTATAGAACAAGCAGTGTTCTTTTGAACGTAAATTGGTTAATATATAGCCATTGACTGCATGTTGTATTTTTTAAACGACACTACCACACTAAAGAGAGCAGTTCAACACATCTATACTGTAATAAACGTTAACTGTTTACAGTTGCTGTTAAACAGTGTGGTAAATTGGTCTTTGTATAGATAATTCAGTGTAGCTGTTGCTTATATATGTACATCTGAGTTTAGGGAAAAGAATCAAACCATTTTCCTCTTCAACGTGAATTTATCCCATGCCACTAGTGTCGTCGGTATTGGTCTTTTGTCAGCGTTTTGCGGATTTGTTTCTGAATTTAGAAGGCTTACCATTGGTATAGCATGTTACCTCTATGCGCCACTTTTTCATCAGGATATAAACCGTTGTCTTTTGCTGAAGACTATGGGTGTCTTCGGCGTATCGTCTCTTGTCATTCATCATTAACAACATGTTGTAATTGTAAAACACCCATGTATCCATGCAACCATGCATCACATAATGCCTGATAGGAAAAGACACTATTATAATGTTTCGATGGTTAAAGTTTGGATGTTCATCTAAAAAGGAGCTACCCCTCCCCAATATTAATTTATAAAGTAAGTAAAAACTTTTTCTTTTAGGAACATGATTTGCCATAAGCAGGATTGTCAGTTTGAAAGTGTATCTTTGAAAATTAAGTCACGCCAAACTCAAATAAAAAGCCATTATAAACTAGGTACAATCAAAACCATGATAATAAATTGTTCAAATAAGCCTTCGAAAATAATGGAATTAATTACTTTTGGAGTGTCAAGAACTCGTTGGAAGTACTTGATAAATTGCATGCTTATATTGGTGATTTTGAATCTGTTCAAAGTTTTGATTTTCCCACCCTGTATACCACATTGCCTCACATTCTCAGTAAGAAAAAATTTACACACCTATAATTAAATGGGCATTTAAAAAGTCAGAATGTGAATATATATGTTCAAACTCTTTTAGGTCATTTTCTAGTAGCAATAAACAAAAAAACTATGTCAATTGGACATGCTTTGATACTATATATGCCCTTGAATTTTTACTAGATAACATTTTTGTTCGCTTTGGAGATTTCGTATATCGTCAGGTTATCGGAACTCCAATTGGGACTAACTGTGCACCACTTGTTGCGGACCTGTTTTTGTATTGCTATGAGTTACAATTTATGACAAAAATCAGCAAAGACCCATCGAAACAACATCTGATAAACAAATTTAATAATACTTTTAGATATTTGGATGATATTTTGGCTCTCAATAATGACGACTTCAGTATGTATACTAAAGAAATTTATCCTGTTGAACTTACTTTAAATAAAGCTAATACTAACAATGACCACTTCCCTTTCCTCGATCTGGATATCTATATCACTAACGGAAAGCTTAATACTAAAATTTATGATAAAAGAGATGATTTTTCATTTTCTATCGTTAATTATCCATTTTTAGATGGTGACGGTCCGTTGTCACCATGTTACGGTGTTTATATATCTCAACTTGTACGATTCGCTCGTGTATGTAACAATGTTTTAGATTTTAACGAGAGAAATTTATGTATTACTGGAAAATTATTACACCAGGGTTTTCGATATTACAAACTAGTCAAAACATTTACTAAATTTTTATCATCGATATAAGGACATCATTCGTAAATATAGCTCAACATGCAGATTTCTTATACGTTCAGGTATTTCACATCCAATTTTTTATGGAAATATTCTTCTTAAAGCACAAAAGTGTCAGTATTCACCTCAAAAACTAACGAAACATTTAAATAGACTTATTAAGAAGGGATATAGTTACGATACTGTTGTCAGGTCATTAAAGATTGCATATTTTGGCGTTAATATTGATTCACTTATAGGTTCTTTGCATCGGAACTAAACACATTTATTCAAAAACCAGTTGTTGGCATGACACGGGTTATATTCTTCTCATATATGTTATGATGGTATGATACTAAACCCCTAACGGGAAGGATTGTACCTGATATTCATATGATGAAATCATAATCTTTCAATCAGTTTAATTGAAGTCTGGAGCTGGCATGTCAGTTAACTGCTAGTAGTCTATTGTTATTTATGTATTAATAATTACATTAGATGTATGTTTCATTATAATACGTTATTCTGATTGGCTATATATAACTGCACATCACGTGCTATTCCTGAAACAATTGCATTAGACAATAAAATGTATCATTCATGATGACACGAGGTCCCACAATAAAGTGCACAGGTGAAATAAATGAAAACTTGATAAGAATCGGGTTTTCATGATTCTAGCTAAAAAAAAATAATTATAAGTATTGAATGCTTCTTTTTGTAACTTTATAGGGTTGTAAAAGCGTTGACCGTGCGCACATTTTTAGTATGAAGCGCTTCCGCTTCATACAAAATGTACTTCGGTCAACGCTTTTACACCCCAATAAATTTACAAAAAGCAGCATTCAATTCTTAATTGTCATTTTGTTTATTTTCTTTGGTTACATCTTCTGACATCAGACTCGGACTTGTCTTGAACTGATTTTTAAATGTGAGTATTGTTATGCGTTTACTTTTCTACATTGGCTAGAGGTATAGGGGAGGGTTGGGATCTCATAAACATGTTTAACCCCGCCGCATTTTTGCGCCTGTCCCAAGTCAGGAGCCTCTGGCCTTTGTTAGTCTTGTATTATTTAATTTTAGTTTCTTGTGTACAATTTGGAAATTAGTATGGCGTTCATTTTCACTGAACTAGTATATATTTGTTTAGGGGCCAGCTGAAGGACGCCTCCGAGTGCGGGAATTTCTCGCTACATTGAAGACCTGTTGGTGACCTTCTGCTGTTGTTTTTTCTATGGTCGGGTTGTTGTCTCTTTGACACATTCCCCATTTCCATTTTCAATTTAAGTTATGATTCAACAAGCTAAGCTTTTAGTACACTTCTGCATGCACACAGTTTTTGGTATCAGGAACCACACTACATACACTTTACATGCCGTGCAATTGAGGAACAAAAACCAATAAAAGTAGACACGCGAAGGTGTAATTAAAGTATCAGGTCCTCATCATAATGATTTTTATTAAAATGTATAAACAACTGTTGAAAACAATTTATCACTCCAAACGAAAAAAGTCTTACTGAAATGTCATGGTTACGCTTCATTTGTGTTTTGTTTGCTTTTGTTGGCGTTTCCGTAAGAGTTACCGCTACTTGTGATGCACGAAGAGGTAACGAAAATAATTCTTGAATTACCGTTAAAGCTAATTTCCTAATGCTAGTGGAGTAAAACTTTGATTGGCTTGCTTGTTTTGTTTATGTAAACGTTTACTCAAGCATTGTAATTAAGATTGACATATTTAAACATTACATTTAGGCATAGTTAAACCTGAATATATTTGAATTTGATTGGACGTTAACCAAAGTACACAATTGTACAATATACAAACATAGCAAGCAAGTTAACCAAAGTCTTGCTTTACATGCATTTGAAAATTAGCTCTTATTTAAAACAGTACACCGTCAAGATATTACAATATTTTCCTGTAAATTCATCCAAATAAAATTTTTAAAAATCGAAAAAATACACTATTGATATATAAAGAGGCAAATTTATCGGGCCCTAATTTATTATTGGTACTAAATTGTCTTATGTTTTAGGAAAAACAACATGCGTTACGGAGGATCTTCTGGAAATGCTCATGAGAATTAATAGCAATAGAGGTAGAGATTGGGGTGAGTTAAACTTTTTTGCTGCAATTTTGATGGATCTATCTAAAGCATTTGATTGTTTACCTCACGATTTACTTTTACTTAAATTGGAAGCATACGGTCTGTCTAAAAAGTTATTTAGAAAACAGAAAACAACGAATTAAAATTGGAAGTTCTTACAGCGAATGGGATCGTATGTTAAAAGGCGTACCACAAGGGTCAATCCTTGGTCCAGTTCTTTTCAATGTCTTCATAAATGACATATTTCATTTTGTACAAAAAAGCACCATTTATAATTATGCTGATGACAACACTGTATCATACAGTAATCATAATTTAGATAAAGTTGTTGAAAGTTTAGAAACTGATAGTTTAAATCTAATAAACTGGTTTTCTATAAATTTAATGAAGGCTAATCCTGACAAATTCCATGCTATAGCCATTGGGAAAAAACAAATAAACATAATTTGATATTTAATTTAAATGGAAATAAAATTTCTTGTGAAGAAAATGTTAAACTTCTTGGAATAACTATAGATTCGGACTTAAATTTTAACAATCATATTTCTGAAATATGTAAAAAGGCATCAAGACAATTAAATATTCTAAAACGTATGGATAAATATTTAAACAGGCTAGGTAGGTTAACAGCATACTACTCATTCATACTTTCGAACTTTAACTATTGTCCAGTAATTTGGCACTACTGTAGTGAAAAAAATTCTTTTAAAATGGAAAAAATTCAAGAAAGAGCTCTAAGATTCATTTATGAAAATTATGATATTCCTTACGAAAAATTGCTAGAAAAATCTAAATTACCATCTTTAAAAATAAGAAGAATAAAAACAATTGCAATAGAAACATTTAAAATAATTCACCAAAAAAGTCCGAGCTACCTTCATGATTTGATTGATATAAAAATTAACAAGTATGATTTAAGATCACAGGAAACAGCAGTACTCCCAAGAGTTCGAACTACTAAATATGGCTTAAGATCGTTTCGCTATAATGCTGCACAAATCTGGAATGAGCTACCGAACCATTGTCGAGTGGAAACATCTTTCGACCAATTCAAAAAATTGGTACAAACATGGGATCCAAGTAACAGCTCATGCCAGTGCATGCATATAGTGTGTATGTCTGTTTTATTTTACTTTTATTTTTTGTGTGACTACATGATTTGTGCAATCTTATTATTAACTTGTGCTATGTTTTAAGTGTACTATAATATATGACGGCGTGCACAAAGCTGAGTCCACAAACGTAACGTCTTCAAAGTACTAAAATCATTCGCGACGTCGGCATTTCCCCCCAGAAAACAAGCGCGTAACAAAAACACTGGACACTTAGTTTATCACATAACTTTAAATATTTACGTTCAACATATTTCTTTTTTCTTTCGAACAAAAAAGTGCAGCTAATGCACATTCTGGAAATATAGATAAATATGTGCTCAGAGCAGAGAAATGGAAATGATTAGCGACTATGTCGTGGACCCCTTTCAGAAAATAGCGTTAAAACGTCATTTCTTTAGATTGTAACATAATAGCTGTACATTAAAAAAAATCAGGTGTTCAGTCTGGACTATCGAATCATTCATATTTTGCAGATAATTTTAAACCTCTGGTTATGCACATTTGGAATACCAAGTTATTTTGAAAATAAAAAGATTGCAATTACATATTTTTCTTACCGATTCTTCCATTTCGATTATTAGTCCTTCCAAATTACTTCTTCTTACACATAACAAAGATCATTCCAGACTTATCTACCATGATCTTTTTTGATTTTTTTTGCCTATGAATTTAGTGTGATGTCCGAGTCCGAATCCGAACAGTTCTATTATACGAAAATGCAGGAAAATATGTTGAATTTGTATAGGTTTTAGGTCAAAAACTCTTATTTATGCTTATTTAATGTTACAAGTTACACCGTATTTTTTGCCGTTTTCTATATGTCCGTTTCATGCTTTATAGATTAAATTTTAATTTACCTTACTAGTAATGTAGATTTTAAGGGCATGCATTCATCATTTTCTCATAAAAAAAATCTTATTCTTATTCTTATTCAGAAATATTTTAAACACGGTTGTATAAAACTTTTTAAAACGCGCATTTTACAGTTGCCGTCAACTTTGTGCACGCCGTATATATGCTTTTAACTTATATATGTCATTATGGTATCTTACTATGCATTATATGTTTAAAATTGTGTTGTTTTCATGACTTTTGTATGTGTGTATTGTATTTTGTTATAAGTCGATTTGAAAAGCTCACTAGAGCTTGTGTTATGTAGTTTATCGAATATCGACTCTAAATAAAACTTTGAATCTTGAATCATGAATCTTAAACTTATATTTAATATCACGTGATACTGTCTGGTACTATTCCTCTATGACAACACAATATTGAAACACTACAGCATATTATAAGCTTCAGACTTTTTTTAATCCCGCTAAATCTTATATCTACATATGTCCCACGTCAGGATCTTGTAGGATGTCGTTTGTTGATGTGTTACATATTTGTATTTCGTTCATTATTTTGTACATAAATTAGGGCGTTAGTTTTCTCATTTTACATTTGTCCTTTCGGGACCTGTTATAGCTGGCTTTGCTCATTGTTGAAAGCCGAACAGTGACATATAGATTTTTACAACTAAATCTTATTGTTAAAAAGTGACGTTTTCATTGCAGATAAACAGATTAGACCTGCATTCTTCTCAACATTGTCAAAAAATGTTGTTTTATCCAACTCTAACAAAGTGTTGATATTTGAAGGAGTAAAGGTCAAAAGAGGTGGAGGCTACGACCCATCTACAGGGATCTTCACTGCTAAAAGAGATGGATTGTATTATTTCAGTTGTGTGATTTATGGGGACAAAGGAAAAGACGTCGCTTATCAACTCAACAAGAACGACTCATTGTATGTAAAGGGATATTCAAACAACGGACCATACGAAGCAAGTAGTATTAGTGTATTGGTTGAATTAAAGAAAGGAGATCGTGTTTATATTAAGCATAGACACAGAGGCCAGACAGAGGCAGTTATGGGAACTGATCATTCATCATTTGCTGGCTATTTTTTGCAAGATTGAGATAATAAAAAAAAAATAGAATTTTAGTTGCGTCATTCCTGGGACTACTATAACACATTTAGTAGTCTCTGGTCATTCTAATGAACACCAGCCTGTGTTTATTTGAACCCTTTGAATGTCGAATGTTCAATTTAGAGTTTAAATTCAGTTTTCCGAAAGACATATCATGACATTCAAAAATATCCTAGTCCAGGAGTCGGTTTCACCAGGAACATATATATTAACGACATAACTGTTCCCAGGTTACAGGACTGAGTCTGCTGAGTTTAAAACATTAATTTCATGGGTTTATTTTTTAAAGCAAAATTATTAACGTGATGAATTTTCTTTCAAATCATAACAATTGTTATCATGAACATAGTTATATTACTGAACCTAGTATATTCAAGTTGGGAGATTAGTAATCATATTTCGTTGTGTTTCAAATAGGACTTGGGGCCTTTTATAGCTGACTATGCGGTATGGGCTTTGCTCATTGTTGAAGGCCGTACAGTGACCTAAAGTTTTTGATGTCTGTGTCATTTTGGTCTCTTGTGGACAGTTGTCTCATTGGCAATCATACCACATCTTCTTTTTTATATTGAAAGTTGTTTTTTTTATTATAAATATTCTGTTTTATAATTCTCTTAAAGTACACTTTGGACATACCTCAAAAATTCTGTTATTAATTCAAGGATTTATATACTATACAAGTCCTTGATCAATCTATTCAGAAGTACAGCTTATTATAGGGTAGGTATTATGTATGGCTTTTATATCTGCAGGTTTTGGGCTTGCTGTCAGCTTTTCAGCAACTGAGAGCAATGTGGGTTTCAACAGGAATAAGATGTGATATGAGTGCCAAGGAGATAAGACTCCATCCAAATCACAATGTGTAAAAAGTAAACCATAACAGGTCAAAGTACAACCTTCAGCACACAGCTTTGGTTTACACCAAACAGCAAGCTATATAGGGCTCCAAACGACTATTTCAATGTTGTTTTACCAAAACCAGCGATTTCCTGTCTACTGTACCTTCTTAAGTGACTCTGTTTTTTTCAATACTGTAAACCGGGATATTTTCGCGCAGTCTTTTTTTCGCGGTTTACCAACATAATCTAGATTCACGCTGTCCCATACCGTGTCGCATATAATTGTTTTCAGAAATGATTTAGAAATGAATGATTTTAAACCAAGTGATAAAACCAATCAAATTCTTGCTTGTTTGTTCACAGTTTTTGCTTTTATTCATGTTTGTCTGTAAAAACACAATCACATAAACAAAGAGGAATGATCCAATTAAAAGTGAATAAAATAATGACAAAATAACTGGTCATTAATTAATATTTTAATCTGATTGATCAGTGCAGCAGATACAATTGGTAATCATTTTAAAACTGATTGGCAGGTGTCATTTTTATAACTGTAATAACATTTGTTTATTTGGCAATATCCATAATGTCATCTTGGATTAATAAGGATAATCATAATATAAAGTTTTGATATAGACATACTTTCATGTATGGACTTCATATTCGTTTCAAATTTCTTTGAAATATTCGCGTTCGTTTTATTTTCGCGTTTCAACTGTTACCGAAAATAAAACTGCCGCGAAAATTTCCCTGTTTACAATATAAAATTTGAAACATGACGTTTTGATTGCACAAATGTCTTGTTCATGCCTGCTGCATGTTTCTGTGCCTACCCGCAAAATTAAGAAAATTTGCCATTGTCTTAAAACTTGATATTCATGTTTATGATCTTTAATTATTTGGTAGCCTTTATCTTTTATCAAGATAGTGTCTTGCTACATACTAGAAAACAAGAATGTGTCCCATGTACACAAATGCCCCATCCGCACTATCATTTTCTATGTTCAGTGAACCGTGAAAATGGGGTAAAATCTCTAATTTGGTAATAAAATTAGAAAGATCATGTCATACGGAACATGTGTACTATGTTTCAAGTTGATTGGACTTCAACTTCATCAAAAACTACCTTGACCAAAACATTTAACCTGACCTCAACCAAAAACTTTAACCTGAAGCGGGACAGATGGACGAATGGACGGACAGACCAGAAAACTAATGCCAATAAATGGGGCATAAAAACAGTTTTCTATCATTGAATACAGTCATATGCTGATTCCTGAATGCCTTTTGTTTCTTTTGCTTGTTATGAAAAAATCTGTATGTTTCCATGAGGTATGTCTTTTGCTCATTATTGAAGGCCATATGGTGACCTACAGTAAACTTCTGTTATTTGGTCTCTGGTGAAGTGTTGTCTCATTGACAATCATATCGCATCTTCTTATTTTAAACACTTTTTTTACATATTGTGGTATACTGTTGTCTAAGTTCAAAACAAGTACCAATAGGTGATAGCACATTTTTATTCACTAACAATATATATGGTGTATAAAATACTGATTCTAAACAAAAAATAATAAAAAAAATTCTCCACAATAAAATAAAATTATTAAAATTATCACAGTTTAGTGCAGGATATAAAAATTCTTATAGAAAACTACTGCTTAAGTAAATATCAGAAAAAGAGTAAATACAAGTATTTTGTGTAGATTTACCTAAATATAATTTATCTACCGGTAAACTAATCTGAAAATGCAAACTGAACGGAATAAATAAAAGTTCATGGAAAGTAAATACTTCAACTTCAGAAAGCTGAATAGTAAATTACATTAATTTATCAAAGTTTAACCTGCTGGGGGCATCCAAATCTTTGTCTTTGTCAAAGAATATTTATCTAATTCAGTTAAATAAATAAATGTATTTGCACTGTTTAAATTGTTAAGTATATGCTTCTGAAAATATAACACAGTAGCCAAATTCTAAGTGGAGAGAAAATCTATATGTACTGAATTGAACCTTCTTTTTGACATATCAAGGACCGAGGAAAGATTTACATTAGCTCGCAAAACATTCAAATCTATTTTAAACTGTTGACCTAATACAGATTTAGGCAACAGGGATTCGCAAGCTTGCTGCAACAAAAAAATAAGGCAAAATGGAAATACCTATTCATTAAACCACTTTCATATGAAGCTTTAACAGCATGCTACAGACACCAATCCTAACTACAAGAATATCATACTTAAATACCCAAAATACAAAAGATGAAAAAAAAATCTCAAATTAAAAAAGAACAGATAAGCTAAGATACTTCCATGAACAGTTAAAATGCCTGCATAAAAGTTACGAAAATCCATTTAAAAAGTACCAAGATGAATTCTGTCAAAGAAATTGGTTTGGACTAAAAACCAATAGAAAAACCATGGTTTAAATTGTAAATAAGGCAGTCTTTAGTAGCATGATTGAATAAAAAAGAATAGGATTTGACTAGAAAAAAGTAGATTCCATATTAGAGAACTACTACCAAGCAAGATACTCTAGTTTAATTTATTATTTGCAACAGTTCTTGACATTTACCTTCTGACAGAAATATTGATTCAAAGTGAGAAAGAAATTAAACAATACAAGATAGCGCAAAGAAACATATCCAAACTTTCTATTATTTAAACTAATTTTACACATAGGAATCTTACAGACCAGTACCAAAATAACATTCAAATAAATAATTTAACAAGTAATGATTTATAACACCGGAATCAATGGGTACGACTTGCTGGAACTAACAAACAACAATCAGACAATTTGGTAAAAGACACAGACTTAATCCAAACTTGGAATGTAATTATACCTAACCTAAGGCAAAGACTTGGCAGACATTTTCTTACATACTTTCATACACTAAATTGTACAGTATTGAAAAAAAACCAATAACAATAACTTTAACTGGGTTTACAACATTTCAAACGGAAGGTCAAGAAAGCAAAATATAAAACACATGGAAACAAACAAAAAATAAGTAATTGAACTAAAATTATAGTGGATACAAACATTATACAGTTATAATACTGGGTAATCTAACTAGATACAAAATACCAACATAAAAAAGTCACTCTAATTCACTCCTGCCAATAAAAATGTCTGCCTTCCAACGTTTCCATATAAAATTCTGAATTTTCAATTACATGCAAGATCTAGCTTAATCAGATTTGACAAGGGATCAGAATCTAGCAAATCAATAAACCATATAGAACCAACTAAAACCCATGTAGGCCACAATCTCCAGCCACTGATTGCCAAGTACGATTTAATTATGGTAACATTTACTTCCAAATACAGTAAATAAACAATAAGAGAATTGATTATCCATGGCCGATTGTAATGTGAGCTGAAACATTTAATGATTGAAAGAAAAGCAGGAAGTATCAATAAATATCTAGATTTTGTAGAAAATGTGGACATTATTTTTCTGGTAATGCCTTTCCTTAATTGATAAGGAGATAAAATTTAATTAGTTTACTTATTTTATGGCATAAGTTCACAAAAAAGTTAAAAGAACCAGTTATGGTAAAAACATACCTTGAATTTTTTTTAATTTTTTTTTCTTCAAAATTTATTTTCTGTTTTAGCTGCCAAAATTGATAAAAAAGAAAGGATAGAGAAAAATATCAATTATATGATTCAATTGATTTTTTTTTAAGGATAGATATAATAGCCATTTATATCTTTGCATGAAGTCAGTGGCAAATATTTCATGCATATTTGGGATGATGGTAAGATGAAGGGTCCTAGCTAATCCATGACGAATGATTGGAAAGAGTGACATACAGTGGTGGATCCAGTGGAGTTTCTGGGGGTTGGAACACCTTCTTTTTGGACGATCAATGCATTTGAATGAGAGCATATAGTTGAAACCCCCCTCTTTGTGGACGATCAATGCATTTGAATGAGAGCATATAGTTGGAACCCCCCTTTACTCTGGGTTGGGACCCCCCTTTTTTATAAAATGGCTGGATGCGCCCCTGGACATATATTAATTCATTTAAGTGTAATCTTAAACAAATTTTGTTATGTCTTTCTCCTTTTACTAGAAGTACACATCCTTAAATATAGCAAAAGTTCTAAAAATAACAAAAAATCATTCATACCTGCTCTATTTTCAGGAAATCCTTCACACATAATTTGTTTTGATACAGGGCCTTAGTACAAATGAACTGTGAATATCAGTTTTGAACCTAAAAATGATTCATTCTTTTTATCTAAAAATTTGTATAATAACAAAAGAAAGAGTTAAGATAAAAGATACAAAATCAAACAAGAAAATAAATATCCAACAAAATATGATACAATACACATTGATTGCTAAGATCATTCAAGCATGTCCAAATTATGCTAACATGTAAACAGAACATTACAAATGATTATGCTAGCATTATAAACAAGAAACAACAATTATCGTATTATGACAGAAAACAGGATGAAAGCACTGACAAGGGAAAAAAGAAAAACTTAACAAATAATTTACTGATTTAAACTATAAAATTGAATAAAAAGCCCTCAACAAGATTTTCTTAAAATGATTATCACAGAAATCACTGTTTATATATCTCAACAAATAAATCTTAACAAAAAATATACAATCTTAAAATAATTACACAACTTATTTTCATTATGCTTTCTTTCAGCACACCAACTTATCACAAGTTCAATTAATTTTCTCTACAAAAATACATGTCAATGGCAAAACAAGCCCTGTTCACACTATCATATTTCAATGTTTAATGAACTGTAAAATTTAGGTTAAAACCCTGCTTTAATCATATATTTTAAGTTCACATCTTTATGAACATGTGGAGTAAGTTTCAGTTTGACATAACCAAAACTTTATGGTCTAAAACCAAAATTTTAACCTCATAAAGTTAGATAAAAAATAAACAAACCCACAGACCAAAACAAATAATATCCCCTATTATTATACTTCAAGAGTTTTTTTCCTATATAAAAAAAAATGAAATAGTTGTGCTATTTCATTCTAAAGACAATTTGCCAGTTAATAGTTTCAAAGACTATTGCCCCGGTTAATAGTTTCATAATCATCTTTCCCGTACTTTTCCATGCTTATTTTTCATTGGATGATAATGATGTCATTGACTACTCTGCTTGGTTACGTATGCTTTGCAACGTCAAACTCACTCTTATATTGTAAACGGTGGAATCTGTTTGTTTTGATTGTAATTTCACTTACAAGAAGCAATTATAAAAGAGAAAGAAAATCTTCATGGAAATTTTTTAAAAGATCTAAAATATAGTACCTTATTCATAATATGGGTTCGCTCTCCGTATATTAAAAGTGAATTTGCGTTTGGTGTACTTTAACTAGGATTTATAATAAGCACGGAAAGTTTAACACAAATATTTGTAGTCTTGATTGAAATTAATGAAATATTTATAAATACAAGACGAATTATAAAAAAAGTAAAGTTCATCATGTGCATGTAAAGTTATGTCACATTTTTTCTTTCTTTCAGATAAGGTATATACACTTTTAGAAAATTAGTTATTTGGTATATAAAAACACTTAATGGCTGTGTTGTTCAGTATAATAAAACACCTAATGACTGGTTGTGCGGGTAATAGCAAGTTTGTTGTCCCTTCGCATACCAACTATTGCTCTCGGCTTTGCCTCGAGCAATAGTTGGTACCTCAGGGACAACAAACTTGCTATTACCCTCACACCAAGTCAATAGGTGTATACTATTGAAGGAGAGGCATAAACATTTTAAGAACATTTTTCTATTAACCTAGTTTAAAACTTGAAAAACATATTTTGACTCCTAGCATAATAGATAATCATACTCATTATCATCAAAATGTTTTTTAAAAGTTTATCACTTGAATCTTTGATTTACAAATTTACATTTCAAACTAAAAGGTTTTTAATGAAATCAAGATAAGGTCTTTTCTTTTCTTTTATAATTTGCCGCCATATCTTAAGAAATGACTTGACACAAATCAACAATACATGTACGACTTCAAATTGTAAAATTTACATTATTCAAATTCTGACATTAACGAGACTTGTATGAAGGGAAAAGGAGGCTCAAAAACACATCCAATGCTATTTAAAACTCATTAATTTAAGGGGAGTTAAATTCAAAACCTTACTACATACTTAATGACGTCAATGGCTTTGATTCTACTCTTTAAAAGCCCTGTCTGGAAAAATTGAAGAGAATGTTTGTATGCTGCAGTTGTTATAACACCAAGTTACATGAGTCATTGAAATTTAAATTACATCTTTCAATTAATCTTTTAAAAACCAATTATAACAATATGTACTAATGGTACCATTCATTACATGAACTTTGAAATTTAAATTCTGTTCAAAGGTTTGACATATTATATCTATCTTCTTTCATTCAAACCCTTGGCATACTTAACAACAAATAATATAAACTGGAAAGCATATCCAGTGACTACTTCAAAAGCTTTATCAAAGACCTTGAATATAATCATAACCTTGACCTCTATTGACGTAACAAATGATTTTCGGCATTTATTTATCAAAACAAGAGGCTCTCAAGAGCCTGAATCGCTCACCTGGTAAACAATGCCTTATTGAACATATTGAACCATGCCAGGCAAACATGTACAGCTAACAATTCTTCAATATTACAAATATATATGACTTACTGTTTATAAATAAAGAAAATGAGACCAAAACACAAACACTTAAAACTTAGCAATGGACTGTGAAAATGAGGTCAAGTTCAAATAAAACCTGCGTAACCGACATATAGATCATACAATATTTTCATACACCAAATATAGTTGACTTAATGCATAAAGTAATAAAAAAATAGACCAAAACTAAAAAATCTCTCATCAATGATTATTTTGGCTTTTCAATTTATTTAAATGTTTTTTGGATCGTCCTATTTTCTTCAAAAGCCAAAAAAAATAATCATTTTCTCCTATGTTCTATTTTAGCCATAGGAGCTATGTTTCTTGACATACAAGGAAATAAAATATAAAATTTATACTAGATACTCTGAAACTCATTTAGCCTAAGTTTGGCTGAAATTGATACAGCAGTTTCAAAGGAGAAGATTTTTTAAAGTAAGTCAACATGATGAACAAATTGTGAAAAAAAGTCTTTAAAGGGCAATAACTCCTTAAGGGGTCAATTTACAATTTTGGTCAAATTGACTTAATTGAAGATCTTACTTTGCTGAACATTATTGCTGATTACAGTTTATTTCTATCTATAATTATCCGAGCGCTGGAACGGGTACATACGCGCTAATAGGGTTATTTCACCTCTAAGAACCCAAATCTACCACCAGAGACAACAAAACAATTGAAAATCATGTTTTAAAAGGTGCAACGTATGATACACGTATTATAAGCGAATTATAAGCGAGTGATGGAACGAATTAAACAAGGTTATAGCATCTATAAGAACACATTATTACCACCAGAGATATGAACACAATTGAAAATCCTTTTCTAAAAGGTGCAACGTACAACAAACGTATTAAAAGCGAAGAAGTAACGAATATTTAACAGGGTATTATCCGAGCGCTGGAACGGGTACATATGCGCTTATAGAGTTATATCACCTCTAAGAACCCAAATCTACCACCAGAGACAACAAAACAATTGAAAATCATGTTTTAAAAGGTGCAACGTATGATACACGTATTATAAGCGAATTATAAGCGAGTGATGGAACGAATTAAACAAGGTTATAGCATGCTCCGAAACGATGTACACCCTGCTAACATGTTTAACCCCACCACATTATGTTAGTATGTGCCTGTCCCTAGACAAGAGCCTGAAATTAAGTAGTTATCGTTTGTTTTTGTGTTACATATTTGTTTTCCGTTATTTTTTTTTGTATATGAAAAACGGCCGTTAGTTTTGTTGTTTGAATTGTTTGAAATTGTCATATCTGGGCCTTTTATAGGTGACTACACGGTTTGGGATATGCTCATTGTTGAAGGCCGTACATTGACCTATAGTTGATAGTTTCTGTGTCATTTTGGTCTATTGTGGGTTGTTGTCTCATTGGCAATCATACCACATCTTTTTTTTTTATGCAAGCACTAACACGGTGATTTCACCCCTTCGAACCAAGATCCATCTTCAAACATACGGACATAAAGCAGTTAAAAGGTAGAACGTATAAAAATCAAATAAGGAACAAATGAGTATCGAACATAAAGTAAAAGGATCGGTTGAGCACAAACACATATAAATAGGTCATAAAAAGATCATTTTACCTCAACAAATTTAGAACTATTACCAGATATAAGAGTATAAACAACAAGAAGTAATGGTAACAGGATGCTGTTACGAAGTCTCCCAAACAAAGCTCCCATAACTCGCAATTCATATGGTCCAATGTTCATTTGATTTGATTTTTTGTCCCATACAAGAATATATATGGCTTACTGGTGGGGATCTCCACCATTTACAAGTATTCAAACAGGAGGGGGTGGTGGTGACCCCAAGGGACTTTACCTACAATTCATTTTATTTGTTTTATTGTCCCCTACAAGAATATATATGGTTTAGGGGTGGGGATGTTGACCGTTTACAAGTTTTCAAACAAGAGGGGGTGGGATGACCCCCTCAGGACTTCCCTTTTATCTCATTTTATTTGTTTTATTGTCCCCTACAAGAACATATAATATCTTATATAGTTTAGGGGTGGGGATCTGGACCATTTACAAGATAATAGTACATTCTCAAATTGAACAGGGTGGGGTGATTAGTTTTATTGTCCCTTACAAGAATAAATATAGTTTAGGGATGGGGATGCTGACCGTTTACAAGATTTCAAACAAGAGGGGGTGGGCTGGCCCCCTAGGGACTTTCCTTTTATTTCATTTCATTTGTTTTATTGTCCCCTACAAGAATATATATGGTTTAGGGGTGGGGATCTGGACCATTTACAAGATAATAGTACATTCTCAAATTGAACGGGTGGGGTTGACCCCCAGGAACTTCCATTTAATTTCATTTGATTAGTTTTATTGTCCCTTACAAGAATATATATAGTTTAGGGGTGGGGATGTTGACCGTTTATAAGTTTTCAAACAAGAGGGGGTGGGGTGACCCCCTAGAGACTTTCCTTTTGATTTGATTTGATTTGTTTTATTGTCCCCTACAAGAAAATATATGGTTTAGGGGTGGGGATCTGGACCATTTACAAGATAATAGTACATTCTCAAATTGAACGGGTGGGGTGACCCCCAGGAACTTCCATTTAATTTCATTTAATTTGTTTTATTGTCCCCTACAAGAATATATATGGTTTAGGGGTGGGGATCTGGACCGTTTACAAGATAATAGCACATTCTAAAATTGAACGGGGTGGGGATGACCCCCGGGGACTTCCATGTAATATCATTTGATTTGTTTTATCGTCCTATTCAAGAATATATATGGTTTAGGGGTGGGGATCTGGACCGTTTACAAGATAATAGTACATTCTCAAATTGAACGGGGTGGGGTGACCCCCAGGAACTTTTATTTCATTTCATTTGATTAGTTTTATTGTCCCATACAAGAATATATATGGTTTAGGGGTGGGGATCTGGACCGTTTACAAGTTAAAAGCATATTCTCGAATTGAAGGGGGTAGGGATGATCCCCCTAGGACTCCCCTATATTTCATGTGATTTGTTTTATTGTCCTTTAATCATTTCTGAAGATTGCATGTATCTATCACTTACAATTTTCAAGTTATATTCATTTGAAAATTTTAGAAAATAAAATCCCATAGGGTTCTATAGTAAACCCCTCCCTTCTTTCTGCCCCCCAAAAACACCCCTTAATAGACCCCAATGCACAAATGAACGATTGATGGCTCACCTAGACATATTAGTCTAACATTTTATGAAACCGTAAGTAAATCTGACAAGTAGTTTTGGAGAAATGCTGCGGACAAGTTCATTTTTAAAGTGGCGGAAGAAGAAGAGGAAGAAGAGGAAGAAGAAGAAGAATAACTAGAATTGCCATTGCAAGCAATAGCGGATGTCACCCTTCCCCCAATTGCCACTAAGCGGCAGCCATTTCAAAATTGTTTAACAGTGAATGGACATATATGCATGGCAATACATCTTTCTGTAAATTTTCAGTACATTGAGAGCATTCTAAAAAAATTCACAATTCTGCTGTTTCCATGGCAACGGCAGCCATTTTGAAAATTTTGAAGTCAAAAGTCTCATCTGTACTTGCCAGTTAACAATAATATCAAGTTTCATTAAGTTCAAAGCATTTTGAGAAATTTTGACTTTTTTGCAGTTTCCATGGCAACGGTGGCCATTTTGGAAATTCCAAAGTCAAAAGTCTCATCCAGACTTGCCAGTCAACTATCATATTAAGTTTGATCAATTTTGGAGCATTTTGAAATTTTTGAGATATTTGATCCTGTATCCATGGTAACATAGTAGTTCCAATGATTATCAAAATCATTCAAAACCTGTATATAGTGGGCAACTATATTGCATAAAAATTTGATGATTTTAAGTTCAAGCATACCAAAGTTATTCATCAAACCCGGAAGTTTTTGGAGCATTTTGACCTTTTTGCATTGTTTCCATGGAAACGGCAGACATTTTGGAAATTCCAACGCCAAATTCCACATCTACCAAAGTTGCTCATCGTTATGCTAAAGTTTCAAAAAAATTGGAGCATTTCCATATTTTTGAAATTTTTGGTGTAGTTTCCATGGCAACATAGCAGTTCCAAAATGTGCCAAAATCATCCAAAACCGGTATATAGTGGGCACCTACATTGTATTAAAATCTAAAGATTTTAAGCTTAAGCATTCTCAAATAATTCAAGGAACTCCAAAATTATATTTTTTCACCATTTTTCCGTTTCCATGGTGATGGCAGCCATTTTTTAGTTCCAAAGTTGCACAGACTCTGGGGAGTCAGGGTTCCTTGTTATAGTGCACCATCATTCGGATTGGTACTTTTGGCTCTGAGAAAGCGGGCGGACAAAATTAGGTGGAAGTATAATAATAATAACTAGATTTGCCATTGCGAGCAATAGCGGATGGCACCCATTCCCCATTGCCAGGCCAGCGGCAGCCATTTAGCAATTTTTTGCTGTTTCCATGGGAACGGCTGCCATTTTGAAAATTCGGAACATAAAAGTTAAGTCTACATAAGCTAGGCAAAATCTGTTATAAGTTTCATTAAATTTAAAGCATTTTGAAGCTTTTCATAATTTTGCTGTTCCCATGGTAACGGCGGCCATTTTGAATATTTCAAAGTCAAACCCCCGCTACAATTTTTTCCCTCCATAACCATATACCATTTAATGTCTCTAGAGTAAATTTAACATTGATGTTCTGGAATGTTCTGTGAAAATTCAAAGTTTTGACCTTTTTGTATTGTTTCCATGGTAACTACAGATATTTTGGAAATTCCAACGCCAAATGCCACATCTTCCAATGTTGCTCATCGTTACTGTGAAGTTTCATGAAGTTTGGAGCATTTTGATATTTTTTGAAATTTTTGGTGTAGTTTCATGGCAACATAATAGGTCCAATGAGTGCCAAAATCATCCAACACCTGTATATAGTGGGCACCTACATTGTATTAAAATATAATGGTTCTGAGTGTAAGCATATTCAAACAGTTCACCAAAACAAAAAACTGGATTTTTTCACATTTGTTTCGTTTCCATGGCAACGGCAGCCATCTTGATGATGCCATACCCCACTGCACTATAGAATGTGGTGGTCAACATTATGGTATAGTTCCATCAATATTGCTCCAGCCAATTCGGAGAAATAGTATGGACAAAAAAGTGTGGAAGAATAAATATAACTAGAATTGCCATTGCAAGCAATAGCGGATGTCACCCTTCCCCTATTGCCACTAACCGGCAGCCATTTCAAAATGGTTTAACAGTGAATGCACATATATTCATGGCAATACATCTTCCTGTAAATTTTCAGTACATTCAGAGCATTTTAAAATAATTCACATTTCTGCTGTTTCCATGGCAACGGCAGCCATTTTGAAAATTTCAAAGTCAAAAGTTTCATCTGTACTTGGCAGTTAACAATGATATCAAGTTTCATTAAGTTCAAAGCATTTTGAGAAATTTTGACATTTTTGCAGTTTCCATGGCAACGGTGGCCATTTTGGAAATTCCAAAGTCAAAAGTCTCATCCAGACTTGCCAGTCAACTATCATATTAAGTTTCATCAATTTTGGAGCATTTTAAAATTTTTGAGATATTTGATCCTGTATCCATGGTAACAGAGTAGTTCCAATGATTGTCAAAATCAATCAAAACCTGTATATAGTGGATAACTATATTGTGTAAAAATTTGATGTTTTTAAGTTCTAGCATACCAAAGTTATTCACCAAACCCGGAAGTTTTTGGAGCATTTTGACCTTTTTGCATTGTTTCCATGGAAACGGCAGACATTTTGGAAATTCCAACGCCAAATTCCACATCTACCAAAGTTGCTCATCGTTATGGTAAAGTTTCAAAAAATTTGGAGCATTTTCATATTTTTGACATTTTTGGTGTAGTTTCCATGGCAACATAGTAGTTCCAATGATTGCCAAAATCATCCAAAACCAGTATATGGGTGGCACCTTCATTGTATTAAAATATGATGATTCTGAGTTTAAGCATCTCCAAATTATTCAAAAAAAACAAAAAGTGGAATTTTTCACAATTGTTCCGTTTCCATGGAAACGGCAGCCATTTTATATGGTCTTAGACCCTACTGCAACCCGCAATTTTGTGTTCCCTATTATACTTAACTATCATTAAGATTGGTTCCATTGGCTCCGAGAAAAGTGGCGGACAAAATAGTTGGAAGAATAATAATAACTAGATTTGCGATTGCAAGCAATAGCGGATGGCACCCTTCCCCTATTGCCAGGTGAGCGGTAGCCATGGTAATGGCGGCCATTTTGGAAATTCCAAACTCAAAAGTCAAGTCTACATTAGCTGAGCAACATTTGTTATAAGTTTCAATAAATTTGAAGCATTTTGAATTTTTTTGTATTTTTGCTGTTTCCATGGTAACGGCGGCCATTTTGAATATTCCAAAGTCAAACCCCCGCTGCAATTTTTTCCCTCCACAATCATATACCATTTAATGTCTCTAGAATAAATTAAACATTGATGTTCTAGAATGTTCTGTGAAAATTCAAAGTTTTGACCTTTTTGCATTGTTTCCATGGTAACAAGAGCGATTTTGGAAATTCCAACGCCAAATTCCACATCTTCCAATGTTGCTCATCGTTACTGTGAAGTTTCATTAAGTTTGGAACATTTTGAGATTTTTTAATTTTTTGGAGTAGTTTCCATGGCAACATAGTAGTTCCAATGAGTGCCAAAATCATCCAACACCTGTATATAGTGGGCACCTACATTGTATTAAAATATAATGATTCTGAGTTAAATAGTATCCAAATAGTTCCCCAAACAAAAACCGGGATTTTTTCACATTTGTTCCGTTTCCATGGTAACGGCAGCCATCTTGAAAGTGCCACCCCCAAAAAGCAAATCTTCATCTGGTGGTTAACATTATGGTATAGTTCCATCTTCTTGGGTCCATTCACATTAGAGTTCCAGACTGGACAAAAATGTGTGGAAGAAAAATAATAATAAAAATAACTAGATTTGTAATTGCTAGCAATAACGGATGGCACCCTCGTCCCCCCATTGCCAGGCGAGCGGCAGCCATTTTGAAAATTTCAAGGTCAAAGAGTCCATCTACACCTGCAAGTTATCATTTTTGCAAAATTTCAGTAAGTTTGGAGCATTTTGAAATTTTGGACAATTTTGCTGTTTCCATGGTTACGGCGGCCATTTTGGAAATTCCAACTTCAAAATGCAACTCTGCACATGTCAGTCACTATTCCTGTAAAGTTTCATCCAGTTTGCAGCACTTAATTATTTTTGGAAATTTTGAACATTTGTGCTGCAACCATGGTTACAGTAGATAATTCCAAAATTCTAAAAGCGTACATCTCATTGCCACATGTCATGTTATATATCAATACAATTTCATTGACTTTGGTGCACTACTCTCTGAGAAAATGCTGATTTTATGCATTTTTCCATAGGGTCAATGCAAAACTTGGCCCCAGTTTCCATGACAACGGCGGCCATTTTGAACTATCCATATATTGTCTTGACATCTTGGCATACTGGAGAACATTTTCATAAAGTTTCATCCAGTTGGATGTTATAACGAAAGAGTTAGAACTTTTGATATTTTAGCTGTTTCCATGGTAACGGCAGCCATTTTGAAAATTCCAAAGTCAAACTGGAAATCAGCACATGCCAGTTAACATTCCTGTGGAGTTTGTTCCAGTTTGGACCACTTTGATTTTTTTCGCATTTGTGCTGTTTCCATGGAAACGGCGGCCATCTTTTACCATTCCATAGCAAGGTGCACAACTTCAAATGGGGGTCCTCATTATGTTATAGTTCCAACAATATTGGATCACTCAATTCTAAGAAACACGATGGACAAAATGTGTGGAAGAATAATAAAAATAATAAGAAAAAAAAGAAACGTAGAATAACAATATGTCACCCCAACTCCGTTGAGGGTGCCATAAAAACAAAAAGAAACGTAGAATAACAATATGTCACCCAAACTCCGTTTAGGGTGCCATAATAACAAAGAAACAGAGGAAAAGCAATATGTCACCCGACATTGTCGATCGGGTGACATAACTAGATTTGCTATTGCAAGCAATAGCGGAGGATGGCACCCCGTACTGGACATTGTCACAGTAGCATCAACAATTATAAGTGTACAAAAGTCAAACGGCATATCTATTATACATGTCGGAATCAGCATTTCTGAACCTCTACCCCCCCCCCTTTTTTTTCTAATAGAATACGTTTCAGTTCTATACATAGTTTGGGAATCCTTTTAAATCTAAAATTAGACACGCGCGCGAGTAGGAAGGTGGTGTCACGTGATACTCAAGTATATTATCGTGGACTTAGCATATTAATATTCTTTTTAGAGGGGACCTTGGACAGACAACATGTGTATATATTGACGGAGCGGCGTATTAACTGTTCAATTTATTCTTCAATAGCTCGCGTATCATACAATACATGTAACTTATCGTGTACAATTTAATTACATGTTTATCGATTGATTTCAGCTAATGTGTAAATTTTAGCAGGTGTGTCATTCACGGATATGTACTTTAACGCAAGTGCAGAAATGTCAGTAATTTGTACTCTGAGTGTTTCTCGTTCTCTCGGTGGCGATTTTCTCTATAAAGCACATTAAATAAATTACATATTTTTTATTCTAGAATATTCTAGTACATGTTAGCAGTACAGCATTGCATGTGACCATATGCACATACTCCTAATTACGATTTCCGTGGAATTGTTGTTATATTTTAAAAGAAAATGCAGCTTAAATGCATTTTCCCATAGGGTCAGTGCTAAACTTTTGTCCAGTTTCCATGGCAACGGTAGAGATTTTGCAGAAGCTAAGTACTGGTGGTACCTCAGGGCACCACTGGCAACATTTGCACAAAGTTTCATTAGGCTGGCTCTTATAACAAAAGATTTAAAATTTTGAAATTTTTTCACATTTTTGCAGTTTCCATGGTAACGGCAGCCATTTTTTACCATTCTAATGTCTATTGCACATCTTAACATGGCGGTTCATATTATGGTATAGTTCCTTCAACATGGGTCTGGCCAATTACGAGAAATAGCGTGGACAAAATGTGTGGAAGAATAAAAATAATAATAACTAGAATTGCCATTGCAAGCAATAGCGGATGGCACCCTTCCCCTATTGCCAGGCGAGCGGCAGAATTCTAGAAGATTCCAAAGTCAAAGAGTGCATTTACACATTGAAATTATCATTTTTGTTAAGTTTCATTAAGTTTGAAGCATTTTGAAATTTCGGACATTTTTGCTGTTTCCATGGTAACGGCGGCCATTTTAAAAATTCCAACTTCAAAAGTCAACTCTGCTTATGCCATTGACCATTCCTGTAAAATTTCATCCAGTTTGCAGCATTTTTTTTTTTTTTGAATTTTTTTACCTTTTAGCATTGTTTCCATGGAAACAACAGATATTTTGGAAATTCCAACTCCAAATGCCACATCTTCCAATGTTGCTCATCATTACTGTGAAGTTTCCTGAAGTTTGGAGCATTTTGAGAATTTTGAAATTTTTGGTGTAGTTTCCATGGCAACATAGTAGTTCCAATGGGTGCCAAAATCTTCCAACACATGTATATAGTGGGCACCTACATTATATAAAAATATGACGATTCTGAGTTAAAGCATATCCAAACAGTTCACCAAAACCAAAAACTGCATTTTTTCACATTTGTTCAGTTTCCATGGTAACGGCGGCCATTTTTTACCATTCCAATGTCTTTTGCACTACTTCACATGGCGGTTCATATTATGGTATAGTTCCATCAACATGGGTCTGACCAATCCAGAGAAATAGTATGGACAAAATGTGTGGAAGAATAAAAATAATAATAACTAGATTTGTAATTGCTAGCAATAACGGATGGCACCCTTTCCCTATTGCCAGGTGAGCGGCGGCCATTTAGAAAATTCCAAACTCAAAAGTCAAGTCTACATAAGCTAGGCAACATTTGTTATAAGTTTCCTTAAATTTGAAGCATTTTGAAATTTTTTATATTTTTGCTGTTTCCATGGTAACGGCGGCCATTTTGAATATTCCAAAGTCAAACCCCCGCTGCAATTTTTTGCCCTCCATAAACATATACCATTTAATGTCTCTAGAATAAATTTAACATTGATGTTCTGGAATGTTCTGTGAAAATTCAAAGTTTTGACCTTTTTGCATTGTTTCCAAGGTAACAACAGATATTTTGGAAATTCAAACGCCAAATTCCACATCTTCCAATGTTGCTCATTGTTACTGTGAAGTTTTCTGAAGTTTGGAGCATTTTGAGAATTTCGAAATTTTTGGTGTAGTTTCCATGGCAACATAGTAGTTCCAATGATCACCAAAATCATCCAACACCTGTATATAGTGGGCACCTACATTGTATCAAAATATAATGATTCGGAGATAAAGCATATCCAAACAGTTCACCAAAATAAAAAACTGGATTTTTTCACATTTGTTCTGTTTCCATGGAAACAGTAGCCATCTTGAACCATTCCATGCTTCCTGCAACTCTGCACCTGGGGGTCCTTACTATAGTAGAGTTCCATCAACATTGGTCCATTGGATTTCGAGAAATCACCTGGACAAAATTTGTTGCAAGAAAAATAATAATAATAATAAGAAAAAAAAGAAACGTAGAATAACAATACGTCACCCCAACTCCGTTGAGGGTGCCATAATAATAACTAGATTTGTAATTGCTAGCAATAACGGATGGCACCCTCGTCCCCCCATTGCCAGGCGAGCGGCAGCCATTTTGAAAATTTCAAGGTCAAAGAGTCCATCTACACCTGCAAGTTATCATTTTTGCAAAATTTCAGTAAGTTTGGAGCATTTTGAAATTTTGGACAATTTTGCTGTTTCCATGGTTACGGCGGCCATTTTGGAAATTCCAACTTCAAAATGCAACTCTGCACATGTCAGTCACTATTCCTGTAAAGTTTCATCCAGTTTGCAGCACTTAATTATTTTTGGAAATTTTGAACATTTGTGCTGCAACCATGGTTACAGTAGATAATTCCAAAATTCTAAAAGCGTACATCTCATTGCCACATGTCATGTTATATATCAATACAATTTCATTGACTTTGGTGCACTACTCTCTGAGAAAATGCTGATTTTATGCATTTTTCCATAGGGTCAATGCAAAACTTGGCCCCAGTTTCCATGACAACGGCGGCCATTTTGAACTATCCATATATTGTCTTGACATCTTGGCATACTGGAGAACATTTTCATAAAGTTTCATCCAGTTGGATGTTATAACGAAAGAGTTAGAACTTTTGATATTTTAGCTGTTTCCATGGTAACGGCAGCCATTTTGAAAATTCCAAAGTCAAACTGGAAATCAGCACATGCCAGTTAACATTCCTGTGGAGTTTGTTCCAGTTTGGACCACTTTGATTTTTTTCGCATTTGTGCTGTTTCCATGGAAACGGCGGCCATCTTTTACCATTCCATAGCAAGGTGCACAACTTCAAATGGGGGTCCTCATTATGTTATAGTTCCAACAATATTGGATCACTCAATTCTAAGAAACACGATGGACAAAATGTGTGGAAGAATAATAAAAATAATAAGAAAAAAAAGAAACGTAGAATAACAATATGTCACCCCAACTCCGTTGAGGGTGCCATAATAACTAGATTTGTAATTGCTAGCAATAACGGATGGCACCCTTCCCCTCATTGCCAGGTGAGCGGCAGCCTTTTTTTAAAATTCCAAAGTCGAAGAAGGCATTTACAGATGTCTAGTTACATTTTTGCAAATTTTCATTAAGTTTGAAGCATTTTGAAATTTTTGATATTTTTGCTGTTTCCAGGGTTACGGCGGCCATTTTGAAAATTCCAACTTCAAAATGCAACTCCGCACATGTCACTCACTATTCCTGTTAAGTTTCATCCAGTTTGCAGCACTTTATTTTTTTTGGAAATTTTGAACATTTGTGCTGCAACCATGGTTACAGTAGATAATTCCAAAATTCTAAAAGCAGACATCTCATTGCCACATGTCATGTTATATATCAATACAGTTTCAGTTACTTTGGTTCAATACTCTCTGAGAAAATGCGGATTTTATGCATTTTTTTCCCTAGGGTCAATGCAAAACTTGCCCCCAGTTTCCATGACAACGGCGGCCATTTTGGATTATCCAAATATTGTTTTGACATCTTAGCATACCGGGTAACATTTTTATAAAGTTTCATCCAGCTGAGGGTTATAACGAAAGAGTTAGAATTTTTGACATTTTAGCTGTTTCCATGGTAACGGCAGCCATTTTGAAAATTCCAAAGTCAAACTGCAAATCAGCACATGCCAGTTAACATTCCTGTGGAGTTTCTTCCAGTTTGGAACACTTTGATTTTTTTCGCATTTTTGTTGTTTCCATGGAAACGGCGGCCATCTTTTACCATTCCATACCAAGGTGCACAACTTTACATGGGGGTCCTCATTATAGTAAAGTTCCATCAACATTGGTCCATAGGATTCCTAGAAACACGACGGACAAAATGTGTGGAAGAAGAATAAGAAAAATAAGAAAAAAAAGAAACGTAGAATAACAATATGTCACCCCAACTCCGTTGAGGGTGCCATAAAAAGAAAAAAAAGAAACGAACAATAACAAGATGTCACCCCAACTCCGTTGAGGGTGCCATAAAAAGAAAAAAAAGAAACGTAGAATAACAATATGTCACCCCAACTCCGTTGAGGGTGCCATAATAATAACTAGATTTGCCATTGCAAGCAATAGCGGATGGCACCCTTCCCACATTGCCAGGCGAGCGGCAGCAATCTAGAAAATTCCAAAGTCAAAGTGTGCATCTACACATTCAAATTATCATATTTGTTAAGTTTCATTAAGTTTGGAGCATTTTGAAGTTTTTGACATTTTTGCTGTTTCAAAAAGAAACGAACAATAACAATATGTCACCCCAACTCCGTTGAGGGTGCCATAATAATAAGACAAAAAGAAACGAACAATAACAATATGTCACCCCAACTCCGTTGAGGGTGCCATAATAATACAGAAAAAGAAACAGAGGAAAAGCAATATGTCACCCGACATTGTCGATCGGGTGACATAAAAATAATAAGAACTGAGCAAAAACAATAGGTCACGAATAGGTAACGAATAGGGAATAGGGAATAGGTAACGAATAGGTAACGAATAGGGAATAGGGAATAGGTAACGAATAGGTAACGAATAGGGAATATGGAATGGGTAACGAATAGGTAACGAATAGGGAATAGGGAATAGGTAACGAATAGGTAACGAATAGGGAATAGGGAATAGGTAACGAATAGGGAATAGGGAATAGGTAACCAACTTGACGTCCATGTATTGTTTTTGTTTACTATAGTGACAAATTTTTTAAAAGTTAATAGAAACAAACAAAATTGCAATTTTCTTCTCCATTACGAGGTGTTTTATTTTAAAAACACCATTTGCATAAGTTTTCAATTTATCTAGTTCATAGTTAAGCAGAACAACTAGATATCAAGTCGACGACATGGGTATCTATCAAGTTGGATGACAAAAATGCATAACCTCCGATTTTTTTGGAAAAATTACCACGGACGGAAACCATATCAATCTATTACTTCAGTAATTTTCGTGTCTGCCCTTCCATTATGTGACTGAAGAAAAAAATCCAAAAATGGGTAACAATTGTATCGAAAAGAGAAAATCGAGTGCACCGTTTTATGTTAGGGCGTTTGAGTTGAGTATTTTGTCTTGATATCGTACAAAGCAAGAATATTTCATACATCGTCTCGCTTCAAATTCTATCATTTTTATACATTAAAGCTACAGGTTGACGTTATAACACAAAACAATCACAGTACTAAAAGATGAAATATATAGGTCAAGTGAAATACCTATCTAATGAGTCACAAAAACAGAGAAGGTGTGTTCGAATAGCTATTTTTTTACTGAAAGTACTTGACGACAGTCTTTCAAGTTGGATGATGAAAATGCATATCTTCAAAAATTCCAATTTTTTGTGTGTGATAACTAGAGTTTATAGTCTTCATACACTAAAAACATCTAGTCTGCCCTTCCACGAAATATTTATTTAGAATTTTTTTAAATGTTTATGAATTTTCGAAAATTCCACCTGACAACCGATCAGACAATAGTTTTTAGTTGAATCAATGCAGACAAGATTATTAACTGCTGCTCATTAGCTAGTTGATACATTTGTCTTTAAAAATACAGCTGACATATAAGGATCGTAATGGTGCAATATGGATAAATTTATCGGTTTCCAAGAGCAAAATTGGTAGCGCGTCATCCCTACAATGGCTTCCGTTTCTACGATTGTGAAAATGAACTGGCGTAATGGGGAGATAATTTTGACGAAGTAGGATCCTGACTGGGCTGCTAATCTACACACGCAGAACATTTGGTTCTGCAATAAAAACCGTGAGAAGATTTTCCGGTTGTGCTTGAGTGGAGTAATTGTCCCCGCTTCAAAAGGTGTGTACATTTCTAAATCTCAATTTTCTTATTTAACTCATCAAAATATTGAAAATCGGAGAATGCTATGATGTGATGAATACTTTAACGAAGAGATACATGTATCATTTACTGCTGTACGTGGAGTTAAACTCCTACAAAATCAGTTGCCCCAAGAGAAATGGCCTAAAAAAGTGACATTTTAATTTTGAAATGGTTCTATTCACAGACCTACAAGTTCAAATTTACTTTTTTTTTTCGGTCAATCGATATGAATGACGTTTTGATCGGTGTGTTAAATGTCCGGTGTTGATAGACATCTTAATAAATCCATAAACCTCATATTTTCAGTATGTCATGCGTGAGGGGATCGGTTCTGATTGAGGACATCGTGAATGCGTGAGGGAACGTGAAATCATATCTTTGCATTCAAGCTATGAGTCTTTGAAAGTTGCCTAAATGTGGTTAGATTGTTCATGAAAAACACATTTGTGTGGATAACGAAACATTATGCGAGAGAATTTTGAAATACAAAAAAATCATTAAGTTTATGAATAAACAGTCTTAACACATAAATTGCAAATATGTCTCCACATTCGTGGATTTGTGCAAATAATCGGTCTAGTTTTATTAATTAATATTGTAATTTTCGTTGTTATTAATACTTGTTATATCAGTATTAGAAATCTAATCTTGAACTCTTTCTAGAGTCTCTCCAATTTTTGGGATTGTTTTTACATCAGAGGACCGTGAGGGCCTCGGGTGTATTGCCATCGCCTAATTTTCCGCCATTTTGAATATCTATTTGCATATATAATTAGTTTTGGAATGATAACCGATTATAGATCCGCGCACATTATATAGTGCAAAATAAAATTCCTTATCGCTTCTTTTAAATTCATGTTTTCAATAGATACTTAGAAATGTATTTTTATTAAATACAAATTGATAATATGGAAATGTTTTGTCGTTAGAAATATTAGATTATTAGTCAAACAATCTTTAATATCAATGACGTACCGAAACATTGTTGTTGCGGATGAATACCACCAATAGGCATTCATCAAGGCCAAAGAGCGAACCTGAAGAAACAAGAGGGGCGATCAATACAGGAATTTATACACAGAAAGGTAATTTATATATTTCAATTATTTGATTTTAAGTAACTTGTTTAAAACCGTTTGTAGCATATTTGTCTATCATCGTAGCAAAACTAGGAATATTAATCTGGCACAATATGAAAATAATTTCTCGTTCCCTGTCGCCATTTTGAAAATACCAGCTGATTGAGTTGGAGAAACGAGAACATGCAAGGCCTTTAAAGATAAGCTTACTTTTTGTGTATTCTTTATTGCAACAATTTGTTTTTTTATATTAGATTTCAACAACTTTTGGAGTTAAATTTACTTTCTTCGCATTACAGCAAGGATTTGTATAGTAAAAAATATTACAACAACAGTAACAAGTAGATCACTTATAGGGTTACAAGAGTGCAATTATTTGTTTACATTGTACCGCCCCAAAATCTTATACGGCTTCTAATAGGGTGATACAGGATTGGAATTACATTTAACATTGGCGGATCCAGGGGGGGGGGGGTTAATGGGGACATATAGTTTGAACACCCCCTTTGTCCTGGGTTAGGAACCCCCCTTCTTCTTCCAGTTAAGCGACCGCAATCAACTGTCTGATTATTCTGCCACTGTGTGTTGCGCATGAAAGTCCTAAGAAAATTTAATTATATTTACATTTTGTGATAGTTAAAAATCCTATATACAGGTGCTCTTTAAAAACAAGTGTTTATGTCTATTTTGTTAGCCGAGCCTTGATGCATTCAAGACTCGGGGCGGTGGTAGTGGAAAGTGGTAAGGCATTCTATTCCCGTATTGATTTTGAATAGAATGACATTTTCCTTATATCCGTTCTACAAAGTGGAACCTGGAAACATCCAGTCCGAGTTGTTCTTGATGCTCGGCTTCTTGGGATCAGCCTAGATGTTGCATCTATATTAACTAGGCAGTTGGTAATTTTGTACATCATGCACATCCTTGTTGTTGATCTCCTCTCTTCTAGTTGTTGCCACTCGAGTTGCTTTATCATGGCGTCTACTGATGATGTGTTACGGTATTTGTTGGTAACATACATAGCCCCTCTGCACTGTACCATCTCAATTTTTTTCTTGTTGTTCTGTTGATGGGGGTCCCAAACTGCACTTGCATATTCAAGTGTTGGTCTAACTAATGACTTGTATGCATTTTCTTTCAGTTGTTTGTTGCTGATATTAAGATTTCTTTTTAAAAACCCAATAGTTTTATTTGCCTTTTGGCAGATGTTATGTACATGGGTACTCCAATTTAAATCTGAGCTGATAGTAACTCCAAGATATTTTGCATCCGATACTCTCTCCAGTACATGGCCATGAAGGATATAATCGTTTGTGATTGGATTTCTTTTCTTGCTGATGGTCATGACATTGCATTTGTCTGCCTTGAACTTCATGAGCCATCGTTGTTCCCAGTCTGATAATTTGTTCAGATCCTCTTGCAGTGTTGTGGTATCTGCATCTGATGTTATTGTTAGATAAATGATTGTGTCGTCGGCAAACAACCGTGTTCTAGATGGAACCCCCTCTGGCATATCATTAATGTAGTAGAGGAAGAGTGCTGGTCCAAGGACTGAACCTTGTGGTACACCTGATTCTACATCAATGAAGCCAGAGCTTACACCTTCAACCACTACTGACTGTTGTCTACCACTTAGGAAACTCTGGATCCATCTGTCGGTTTTTCCATCAATCCCGTATTGCCTTAGTTTATGGATCAGTAGTGAATGGCTTACTTTGTCAAAAGCCTTGGAGAAGTCCATTATTAAGCAATCAGTTTGTTTTCCTTCGTCCAGGTTTTGTGTGATGTCATCTATGAACTCGATGAGTTGAGTTTCCCATGATATTTTTTTCCCCTTTTAAAATGGCTGGATCCGCCCCTGTTTAATCGAAAGCTTATCCAATAGGTTTAAAAATTGCCGAAAATCATATTCACATATTACGAAGTATAGAAAATATTTTCCATTTCTGCACGTCGAGCATTAAAAATATGCCTTGTTCATTAAGCGAAAAAAAATAGACGATCTTTTTCAACTGGATTTTAAGTCAATTTGAGCTGCGTGACCCTAAATATTGTTTTGGTTGTAAAAATGAAACACTGGCATTTCCAGTAACAGGAACTACTACCCGTTTTTCCCTAGAAAAGAAATACGGAACACCAGTGGTACCCTATGAAAAATGCATTACGAATAATTGCGCTCTTGTAACCTTCAACAGGGGCAAATCCTGCCATTTAAAAAGGGGAGTTCCCAACCCAGGACAAAAGGGGTGGTTCCAACTATATGTCCCCATTCAAATGCATTGATCGGCCAAGAAAAAGGGGGTGCCAACCCCGGAACCCCTTGGATCCGCCAATGAGACAAACACGTGGAACTATTTTCTTTTTTTTAAGATACTGTTTCGTATTTTCATTCCTTCTCCGACTAAGTTTGTTGCATTAGTATATGTAAATTATGTCCTTATAAAAACTTGAATGAAAAACGCGAATTTGTAAGGACTTTGAATATGTAAGTTATATATGTTAGCGGCAATAAGTGAAATTAGGCATTAAGCTTAAATCCTAGGCAATAAGCTAACGCCTAGGCATTAAGTCTAATGCCTAAATGGTGTTAGGCATTAGTCTTAAATCCTGAAAAATGTGTCCAGGCATTAAGCTTAATGCCTAAAGTATAAATGCGAGTAAATAAAAGACATTTATTACATAATAAAATTACGAGAACTGAAGTTTAAAATGTCATCTACTGGAAATAAAATCACAGATAAAATATGTTTTTATATTAAAACTCATCAAATATTACTTATAAAACATGAAAACTTGATACAAATTTGTGTTAAAATCATTTGTTATCACAAGTTGTCGAACTGTGGCACCGACTATTGCACTTTCTCCCGTTTTTCTTGCATTTGCAACGGTTACTTGAACATTTAGTTTTACAAGAACATTTGAAAAATCCTTGACCTCCGGATAATGACTGATGGGTTGCTGCCTCACGTACACTTGAAGTTGTTTCACAATTAAATTCCTCTTCCAGAATTGAATTTTGTTTACATATTCCCATCTCATTTGTTCCAAATGTTCCTAGAAGTTGTACAAATCTTGTAGCCACAACAGCATTGCCCTTATCATTGACCTGAAAAAATAAACAGATAAAATTCTTTTGCAGGCAGTTTGATTATTTTCATTAAAATATCGATAAAGAATTATTTCTGAGAGTAGAATTAATTAGGTATTTGCAACTGCGAATTATGAAATGAATTCGTGTTGCATATGCTTCAGTTGACTGTCCATGGCTCCAGAACGATGTCGAACTCTGTTGGTATCAATTTTACAATTTGGACATACAACCTTTGAACCGTAAACCTCTTCACTAACAGTAGTACCACATATAACATGAATGTGTTTGTCACATTTAATACATATATGAGCTCCAGATGTATCCTTTTCACATACATAGCACTTTAAGACATCCTGAAAAATAGTTTCCATAAATAATAAGGTAAAAAAAAATCATTTGGTGTGGTCATACATCAGTTTTTAAAATTTAATTACAGTTTTGTAGTAATAAAGTGTTTTTGTTCAAAATGATCGTTTGACTTAACACTCAATTTAAAAATACGAAGATGTGGTATGCTTGTCAATAGGACAGAATAGTATATAAGATAAGACCTATAGGTAACCATACGGCCTTCAACAAAAACTCATAGTAAGCAGACTCTTTTTTCTTAAGCTCCGAATATCATTCCTGTGGTTTATCTGTTATATATTACATGGAAGTACTTTAGTTCAAGCTCCCGCCAGGATTAAAGAGTCGTTTTTTTTTTAAATATTTCTGAGACTATTTTCAACTTTCCTTTTGCGTTTCATCAGTGATTGGAGTAGAAGGTTCCACATTTGGTTCTGCAATAGATTCTGGAAAAATTTTCAAAGAAAATTTACTTATCCAATAAAATGGTATGAGCAAAAAATCATCTTAATTTTGTCTACTTTTGACCAGTTCAAACCAGCTTGACCAGTGAAGTGTAAACATTTTCAAATAATTATGATAAACATTATATAGAATCTCCCCTTTTTTATGGGATACAATCACTTTTTTAAATCTTTTTTATTTTTTGTACTTCCACAAAAAAGTATGAGTTAATTCTGTTTTAAATAAGAAAAGTACTAAAATTTGAAGATTTGTCAGATAAACGTATATTAATATTAGGAATATAATTAAGAAAATACTTTATTTCAAGAAAAATCACTAAACATGCTAAAAACACCTAAATTCTAAAATTTCACTTATTGCCTAAAATCATGTTCGGCAATAGGATGAATAATCATCACCAAATTTCAGGTAATAAGCTTAATGCCTGGAAATTTCAGGCAATAACTTAATGCCTAGGCGTTAGCTTATTGCCTAGGATTTAAGCTTAATGCCTAATTTCACTTATTGCCGCTAACATATATATGTAATAATAGGTTGATTTTATTGTTTATATTATGTCATATTCAGAGAATCTTCGTCTTACTTTACACTGAAATGAGAGAGTCTGGGTAAATCACATTTTCTTATTCTGAATTACCATACATGTAAGTGGCGGTACAAAGGCAATTGTTTCTGTCAATGTGCATTGGCGGATCCAGTGGGGGGTGTTCTGGGGATTGGAACCCCTCCTTTTTTTGGCCAATCAATGCATTTGAATGGGGACATATAGTTGTAACACCCCCTTTGTCCTGGGTTGGGAACCCCCCTTTTTAAAATGGCTTGATCCGCCCCTGATGTGGGGTTTACTATCCACACCCGTACGAAAAATCTAGTGATTTTGTGATTTTTTATATGGGTGTGGACAATAAACCCCTCATTGACAGAAACAAGTGCCTGTAAGTCCGTACCTAACTTACTAGCCTAAAGATATATTGGGAGAATCCTTACAGTCTTGGAGTTATAAACATGATAAATATAGAGTAACTGTCCTGTTTTTTTATAAGTCTTCCTTATCCATATAAAATTTTAGTAATTAGACATTTGTTTACACATGTAAATGAGTACTTTAAACTGTATGCTATGAACTACTAATGCATGAATAATGCTGTTCTCAGTCCCAATGCATCTATACTAGTCATTACAATTTTAATGGGCTGGCCCTTTCGCTATCAAAGCCATTGGTGGCATTCAATGTAACAGTTGCCCTTGTCTGTTCGTATGTAAGTTTCTGTTCATCACGAAAATGATTTCAGTTCTATAACATTAATATGGCTCTTTCTCTTATTTGTGATTTGCCACAGACAAATGTAATACTTAAAACTATTCAACAGTGCTCATTCCCACAAAAAAAAACAAGCTCAAAATTGGGTGGTTAGACAAGATTTTTCCACAGCGATGGATGCGCATATACATTGGTGACAGGTTACGTTAGAGAGAAAAGAAATTGGATGTTCTGCTGCAGTGCATATGACTGCAAGATATATTTTAAGTTTTCCGGAACCCCAGATTAACAGTTGAACTGCAACATTGCAAAGGGTTAGTGTATTATTTTATTTTATCAAAATGTTAAATGTTCGAAATGTTTAAATTTTTATTGTTAATTTAATATTCTGTGGAAATTTATATCTCAAGAATCTTTCTGTGAGTTTGGATGAATAATTCCATGTTTTAATTTGTACCAGAAGCCCAAGTCACGCATTAGTTAACAGGGATTTAAAATGTCCACGATTGAAATCACATGTACATGTATATTCTAGATAATTTAAACAAAATGTTCAGCTACATTTAAAGGAACCTATCTATTTTAAATTCTCAAACATAATTGTTATTACTCAAGGAACCTTGTTAACAGTTAAGATTTATATCAAATCAGATGAGAATCCAGGATTTTAAAGGGGAGGAGTCTTGCAAGTCAACATTTTGGATAAAACTATAAAAAAAAAAAGGACTACGCATTTACCATACATGAAGCTCCTTAAAAAGGGCGTGCCTTCGACTCCCCCCTCCCCCAAAAATTCTGCCTCTGCAATTTTAACCCTTTTACGCTGTATATTCATTTAGCTGTACAGTGGAACCGATGGGACTACAATCTACATGTAGGTAGACATCTGAATCACCGATAATCAACCTATATTTTCATATATAAATTGATAATTAAATTTTAACACATTAAATTTGTTCTTGACAATTTTTTGTTCATTTAAAATTACAGGAACAACAGAGTTGGTGTATTCGGGTTCGATTCCCACCCTAGGCATTCATTTATATTGGCCGGTGCAAAGCGGGCAGTTTAGCTTAGTGGTCCCACACTGACTGTTGTTCATATGTCACATAAAAAATCAGGCGGCCTCGTTCAGGTCTTGCCATCTTTACTTTTCTTTTCGAAAATCATACACAACAAAACCATTGAATAATTATGAAAATTATACCACAGATAACTATGGTAAAACATTTAATTGTTTTTGGCATAATTAACCTTCAAAAGTTGGCTGCCATCCAAGGTCCAAAAAGTTCTTATATTGATGAGTTATATATATCAGATTTGGATTCTTTTGGTTACAAACCATTTTGGATGGTAGGTGGCGGCCAAATCTTTATTCCTAAAGGCATAAAGCTTTCAGGTCTGAAAATTATCCAAAATCATCACATTTTGACAAATTTGGAACATAAAATGTACTTTTATGAAAAGAATTGATTTATTGAGCGTTAAGACTTTTGAAATAGACCCATTTACGAACCAAATTGTGAACTTTGTGGAGTTTTATGGTAAAGTAACTTTGTTTATATTTTAGGCCATTTTGGGCAATAAGTGAACCTTGTCCTTTGAATCAGTGGTTTCACAATAACCATAATACTAAGTATCTGTTATAAGATAGCTCTTTCCACAGTACATTGTTAAACTTAAAGATATTAAATATATACCAACAATGACCAATTTTAATGATGGAATGAGATTATACATGTATATATACTGTTTTATGTTGTTAAATGTACATGTACATACATAAATGAAAATTAAAACCAAACTGTTGTCATTATTCATAAAAAAAGAAACGAAAAGGGAGGTATGATAAGTAATCAGAAACCAGCTCTAGACAAAATGATGAAAAAGAAATAAAGCTTACCATACAACATTTTTACAATCAGAAAAAAAATATACATGAATCAGTTAGAAATAGCCATGAAATGACAAATGTTAAACAATATATACTAGTACATGATATACAAGAAAACTAATGGCCACATCAACGAACAAACTGAAAATCAAGATATACACCAAAGAATTACAAGCCCTGGTTTACAGGCTTCTTACTAAGGACCGACACATTCATATGGTAGTTGTGTTCTATATGTATGGTGCAAAATTTTCTCATTGCTAAAACCAGTGGTATCCAAAGTATTAAATCCAGAACAAAGTAAGAAAAAGACTAACAGTTGAAAAACTATCCAGATGTTGTGAAATTCAATTAACAAAAATACCATCATTAGCGAAAGGCTATCTACATATAATACATTGTAATATTTACAATGAACCATTTCATAATTAGAAAACAGAACCTACAATGTACATGTATAGCTGCTGATTTAAAATAAAAATATAATGGATAAATGATTGACTGTGTTACAATAAAACCAAGATAACTCAGTGAAGCTATTTATGATGAACATTTAAAAAGTTTGTGTTGACAGCAACAAAAATCTAGAATAAGGGATAGTAATCTTGCTGTGTTAACATCCATTTAATTAGCAATTGATTCAAAAGCTTCAGAAAATAGAAGATCTGGATACTACATGTACAAATATTGTTAATTAATGCCATTTGTAGAGCAGGATCTGCTCACCCATCCGGAGCACCTGAGATCACCCCCAAGTTTTGGTGTGGTTCGTGTTGCTCAGTCTTTAGTTTTCTATGTTGTTTCTAGTGTACTTTTATTTGTTTTCTTTTTCAGTTTTCGTCATGGAATTGTAAGTTTATTTTCTATTTATGAGTTTGCTGTTCATCTGGTATCTTCAGCCCAAATTTTACAATTTATCTGTTTTAATATGATTGTCTTGAACCTCTTATTCATAGTTCAGTGAGTGACTATATAGCTACTCGAAGAATTGCTTGCTATTTTGATTCTGATCTCTATTATAAGTTATACGCTAAAGATTTTTGTATTTGTGCAACTTTATGGTCATAATGCCAATCTAACAGTTCTCATTTGACCACGTAATCGTTGATAATTCACAAAGTTTCCTAGTTCAAGTCAGTATCTCAGATATGATAGCAAATTATATTATTTGTACTATATTGTAAGATGAACATTTCTGTCTGACAGGTATTATATATACATCTGTCATTTATCCATAATTCAACATAACTTGAGGTCCTCTGATGTTCAGTACTTCAGTACTTTGATTAGACATTCAAATGTGACGTCACGTTGTGCGTTGATGGCTTTGGCTAACTCGACTGTGAATTTTTATGTGCTGGCTTTATGTATATGTTTTTGTTCTGTAATAAGTCACCATTTCGATTTTATCATGACTTTTTTGTATATCTATTATATAGTCATTTCATATAAAATTACTGGTTGCAAAAGTAAGAATTATTCTAAATAATAAGGATGTTCTTATCCCAGACAGAAAGCCCTAACTTTTTAGAAGTTTTTGTCCTCATTGTACGTGACAATGTTTGGCTTTCGAAGTTTTTTCATTTGAGCGTCACTAATTAATCTTGTGTGGACGAAACGCGCGTCTGGGGTAAATTTGTTTAAACCTGGTACCTTTTGTTAGCTATTATTAGTGTGTTTCTCTGTCCTATATGTTCTCTCATTTATCGTTATTGTAGTCCTGTCATGAAATGTTGTCATTTGAATGTTACATTTAATATTGCCATAAAAGCGGGAGGTTTGGCATGCAACAAAACCATCCCATCATTTTTTTCTTAAAATGTCTTTAAAAGTCGGAAAAATGGCCATTGTTATATTATAATTCGTGTCTGTGTATGTTACATTTAAATGTTGTTTTTCTATTGTGTCGTAGTTCTCCTCTTATAATTGATGTGTCCTTCTCAGTTTTAGTTTGTAACCCGGATTTGTTTTTTTCTCAATCGATTTATGAAATTCGAACAGGGGTTTACTACTGTTGCCTTTATTGGAGACATATTTACAATTTATTGGTTAGACTGTTTATTCATATACAGAAAACTTGGTGAATTTATTGTATAAATCAAAATGTTTAAACAAATATTAAATTTGTGTTTTCTTAATTAATTTTTTTAAGTAAGCAATTAAAGGGGAGATGACTCTTTTGGTAAAAAAGATATACATAGGGCTGATATGAAATTTATTTACTTTTATTTGTGGCAAGACACAATTCGTTGACACATTTTTTTCTTTTTATTTTTCGTAAAACATAATATAAAACCTATATTCCTCATACTTTTTTAAAGCACAAAAATGTGTTTTTTATGAACAATCTAACCACATTTAGGCAACTTTCAAAGACTCATAGCTTGGATGCAAATATATGATTTCAAGTCCCCTCACGCATTCACGATGTCCTCAATCAGAACCGACCCCCCTCACGCATGACATACTGAAAATATGAGGTTTTTAGATTTATTAAGATGTCTATCAACACCGGACATCGTACACATCGCCTAAAACGACATTCATACCCATTGACCAAAAAAAAAGTAAATTTTAACTTTGAAGGTCTGTAAATAGAACCATTTCAAAATTAAAATGTCATTTTTTTAGGCCATTTCTCTTGGGGCAACTGATTTTGTAGGAGTTCAACTCCACGTACAGCAGTAAATGATACATGAATCTCTTCGTTGAAGTATTCACCACATCATAGCATTCTCCGATTTGCAATACTTTGATAAGTTGAATAAGAAAATTGAGATTTAGAAATGTATATACCTTTTGAAGCGGTGAAAATTACTCCACTCAAGCACAACCGGAAAATCCTTCCACGGTTTGTATTGTTTCTGCGTGTGTAGATTAACAGCCGTGATTAGTCAGTGTCGACAGATGTTGAAAAGGTCCATTTTTATAATAGACTGGCAATGGGGGTTCCTCGTTTATCAATTTTCGTGTACTTTCGATTACAGACAGTGGATTTAGATGTACATGTATATACTGCCAGACGAGTGACGGTGAGAACATTCAGAACTTGATAAGTTTACGCACCCTTCAGTTACAAAATGGCAAGAAATTATAGGGATTTGTATCGAATTTTACAAACATTTTATCATGACAAGGTTGAATTGAACAGAGATGAAATGAAGATAAATGCAAATACTGTGAGTGACGTAGTTGGAAAAATCCTTGAAAATGTGAACGGCCAAGATTCAAGGTTTCAAAGGAAACCGGAACAAGTTGGGAGCTTTTATTCGTTAACTAAGGTTTCGGGGGCAGATGAATTTGACTACAGCGTTCTATTTAATACCGGAATGGTGCAGAGCTGGAGTCATGTGAACCTGCCTTTTATACTGTTGATGCCAAGCATAGAATTGTCAGTTCAGCAGTCCCATTGCCAAATTTGCCTATGAAATACACTCTTAAAACTCAAGACTAAGGGCCATATAGTGTGACAGAAAAGAAGGTTTGTCTTGTGCCTCTTACATTTAAAAGACATTTAAAGCAGCTGGTATATAATGCTGTTGATTACCTAAAAAAAAATCCAAATTAACCAGAGAGTTATCGTTGAACTTAATGTAGATTTGGCTCCAATGGTCAATACAAGATTACCATTCAAAGATGAGTTCGGATGGCCTAGCCATAGAGATCAATGTCCAGCTCCAGAAAAAAATCAAAAACTAAAACATATTAGAGTTAACTTAATCCACCATTTTCTACATTTGAAAATGACTGTACCAAGTCAGGAATATGACAGTTCTTGTCCATTCGTTTTTGATGCGTTTTGTTATTTGATTTTTCCATGTGAATATGGACTTTCCGAATTGATTTTCCTCTAAGATCAGTAATTTTGTGATTTTACTTTTTAGTTACATCTGATTGTCTTTACTGGAAATTGTCATTTGCCATTTGTGAAAGAAAACTACTTGTAGATATAGAGAGGGATGGATGTGCAGGAGGCGATCTCTTAGAATCAAGAAAAAACTTCGGGAACGTTTTTTGTGTCTAGATCAAGACAATCACGATCGAGACGGTCTCACATCCTATCATCTGAAGATATTTGTTATTTTATGAATGTGAAAGACTACCAAAAGATTGTTAGTGAAATATGGAAATGATGGGTGAACGAATTATTATTATGTGTGAGCAGCTCAAAGAGCATTTATCTGGCATGCATATACCACAGTTTTTCAACAGACTTTAATATATTATTCGGTATATGCATTTTCTTATTTAGAAAATTCAATTTGGTGGATTAAACCAGGTTTTGTGGCTCGTTTAATCTCTCACTTGTATGTCAGTAGCATCAATTTCCATTTAATTGACTACAATAAGAGAAAAAAAACAAACAAACGTAATAGGAATAAAATTCAAGGTACAAATTGTGTTACAATGGCGGGATATAAAAGTATACAACCACGTCATATGTATCAAAGAAACACAAAAAGGCATATATATATATATACACAAAGCACACGAGCAAAAACGGAAGACAAGAGTACAAATTGTTTAACTACAGCACACTATCACAATGGCGATAACACTAACGATTGTCAAAATGAACTCATTTATTATGACGCATTCTTGTGGCTCAATCTCAGTGTTGATTCTGCATTACACGATTAATTTTGGTAATTTGCATTATTACCTATATATATGTATGATGTGTATAATATTTATATGATAGAAAAAAAATAGAAACTACAAAAAAAACCCAACACCAGACACAAAGGCTGACGCACATTTATGATAGTGCAAACTACTCCATGCCTCTTGAAAAAGTTGTGAGTATGTTAGATATGTGTAAAATTTAGCCTAGTTTATTTTCAGTAATAAGTTAGTGTTAGTGTCAACAATTTTCTGAAAGTGACCCCATGAATGCAAAAACAGAAATTTTGCATGCTTGACTTAGTTTCAGCTAACAAATACCTTCCATCTTTTGTTTACCTTTTTCTAATTATAGACTGTCTAGACTGGCTACGTACTAGGATGTGAAATGTGCCGGGAATTCCCTGTTTATCAATTTTTGAAAAATGTCGATTTATGGCAGGGAATTTCTTCGAAAGGTAAAGAAAAATTAAAACCACGTATATAGTCGCACAATTGGATTAGCTTCTTTATATAACAAATATACACAAAGCTAAATTTGAAATGTAGGATTAAGTTTATGTATATACTTCCTTGGGGAAATGTCAATGAAAACATTCTGACCTAATTAAGTATGCGAACCCTTTCGTGACAAAATGGCAACAAATTGGGAATTGAATAGAAAGTTTCAAACATTTTATCATGACTATGTTAAAATGGACAAAGAGGAAACCAAGATTAATTCAAGAGTTGTGAGGAACATAGTTTCGAAAATCCTTGAATATGTGAACAGACTAGATCCAAAGTTGAAAAAGGATCCAGCTAAAGTTGGAAGTTTCCATTCGTTCACAAAGGTTTCGAATCCCGATGAATTTGACTTCAGCATTCTATATGATACCGGAATGGTGCACAGTTGGACTCATGTGAATCAACCTGCCTTTTATACTGTTGATTCTAAGAATAGGATTTTCAGTTCAGAAGTTCCACTACCAATATTGCAGAGGAAATACACACTAAAAACACAAGACAAAGGGCCTAAAAGTGTGACAGAAAATGGGTTTCTTGTGCCTCTTAAATTTAAAAGACATTTCGAGAAGCTGGTACGCGATGCTGTTGAATACTTGACCAATAATTTCCTAATTGACCAAAAAGTTGAGGTTGAAGATTTATCCGATTCACCAGCTGTGACTATCATAGTTGGTACAGACGATCTTAGTGTTGATTTGGCGCCAATGGTCAATGTGAGACTGCCGTTTAAAGATGAGTTCGAATGGCCTCAACATGGAGCTCAATGGCCAGCTCAAGAAAAAATTCAACAACTAAAAAATATCAAAGTAAATTTAGTTACATCCGATCGACTTTACTGGAAGCCGTCATTTGCCATCTGCGAAAGAGAACTTCTTGTAGATATTGACAAGAAAGGGTCTGGAACATTGAGAAGAAGATCTCTGAGAATAATGAAAGGCCTCCGAGAACATTTCTGGTGTCCGGGTGAAGATGCTGAAAATCCGGATGGTCTTACATCATATCATTTAAAAAACATATTATTCCTCGAATGTGAACGTCTGCCAATGGACTGGCAGTGGGAAAGTAAATTGATGGGTAAACGAATCATCGGTATGTGTGAGCGACTACTCAAACATTTAAGAGAAAAGAATTTACCGCAGTATTTCAACAGGTCAATTAATCTTTTTAAAAATAAGGATCATGGAGCACTTAATCGTGCTTCAAGAAAATTATACAAGTTTATAAATGAAGCTAAGGAAAATTAATAGAAAACCTTTTTCCATAATCTAGAAAATGTTGCAAGTACTGTGAAGTATTATGAACTGACTGTGACAAACTCTTGTTTGTTTCCTATAGTAGTGTTTGTATAAATCTGTAACGACTTTTAAGTATATATTTTTGTCAACAAACTAAGGCTTCCTGCGTTTGTTAGGATGCAGGAATGAGACTTGTGGCAGTTAGGATTATTATGTTATTATTATTTCCCTTGTTTAAAACTATAAATTTCATATTTCTTAATTTGATGATTTAGATGAAGCTTATTTGGTATATATTTGTTAAATTACATAGCTTTTGCTATTTGAATTCATTGGTTAAAGATATTTACTTATATTGTAAAGTTTAATATTTGCATCGTCACAAAAACTTTAGTTACCTTCTGTGAGAAACTTATATATTTTATATAACTGGTTTTAGATTATTATGTTAAATGCTCTGAGGACTGACATTCAGTCCAACCAAGGAAAGCCAAGCTTTCCAACCAGAATATAGGTTAGTGCATTTGCTACATGCCTCCATAGTACGTAAGTGCATTTGCTACATGCCTTAATAGTACGAGTTAATTTGAAGTCTTTGAATGCTCCATTTCTAATTACTTTTGGCATATGATAATAAAAGTTGTACTTTATTGATTAAATTATATATTGTTTTCAGTTTTTGGTTTTCATTTACTTAGATATATTATAGCGCATCACTTTTGGCATCAGTCGTTTTCCGCACACATCAGTTTACAAACTAGAATTAGCTGTGGTATGCATCCCCGAATCTTAGGCAGAATTGTTCCTGCTTCATTTGGTAGTGCGGGTGGGGTGTGGAATTCTAAAGCAGCTTTTCTGGTTTGTAACTGAACAAAATTATATATAAGAAATGGAGCAGACATTTGAGTCAGTTATTGGTGCTACTGGATATGACAGTCCTCAGCAGACCAGTTTTGAATAGTTATTTCTGGGGTATTTTATTTTCACAGTTTGGTTTATTTTGTAAATGTATTTTTAGTTATGATTAGGTTTGAAGAAAAACCTTGTTTGTTTGATGGTATCAGCATTGATATTACAGATTATTTTGTTCATTTTGAGACAGTTTCTCTTTGGAATCAGTGGAATGAATTTGAGATGGCATGTCAGTTGATAATGAATTTGAGAGGTGATGCTCAAACTATTTTACGTTTCTTAAAAAGGCCACAGTTATACGATTATGACTGCTTAAAAATGTTCTCATTCAGAGGTTTAATCCTAAGGAGAGGGTGGCATATTTTAAATTTCAACTGCGAGGTTGTAGTTTGAAGAAAAGTGAAACAATTTCTGAATTTGATCAGCGTTTTAAGATACTAGCTCATAAGGCTTATCCTGATAATTTTTCCGATTTGGATTCGTATTTTACTGACTTATTTACATCATGTTTGAATATTGAGATGGCTAAATTTGTCACATTTAAGCACCCTCATAATTTAGATGAGGCTTTATCACTTGCCATTGAATATGAAGCTGTTCATTTTTCTGGTGATTCAGAGACTATTGATGAGACAGAAAGTTTAGATTGTTGTAAAACAGTTCATAACAGTTTTGAAACTTTAATTAGTATATTGAGGAGGCGATTGAGATCACGTAGGAAACGTAAGCCGAAGAGATGTTTTAAATGTAATCATTCAGGTCATGTCAGGTCTAAGTGTCAAAATATGTCTTTTAGAGTTCATGCTATAGTTGAAAGGTCTGCAGATAGTCAAGTAAAGCTCTCAGAAATAGGTGGGATGTTGAGGAATGATCATTGTAGTTCAGATTGTGTTACCTTTGTTTAATGTTTGGTTTGACATTGTGTTGTAGATATATAGTTTTAATTTATATTTATTTCAATACGGCTGTTTGGTTTTTCTTTTTCCACGGGAGGGATGTTACACATCCCAACTGGTTTTATTTTTCCTTTTCATTACTGGCTTAAATTATGGCTGATCTTCTGTGTTGTTAGAAGTGTAGACTGTTAGCTAGTATTAGTAGGAATTGGTTTGATTTATGAGTTGTTGCTCGTTTGTCTGGATTGTAATCTCTAGCTAAATATTTATTATTTAGAGAGTTTACGGGAGACCGACTTCTTGACTTTTGTCATGGCAGAAACCAATAGAGTGAAAGTTAAGTTTGAAGTTAGGAACACTTCTAGCGAGTCATACAGAAGCATCTGGTCCATTTTATTTTGAGAACCTTGCTATTACATTCGGGCATCGTCCATTTTATTTAGAACCTTGCACGAAAGATGGACAACGTCCAACTTTATTTTGAGAACCTTGCTATAAAGTTTGGGCATCGTCCAACTTTATTTTGAGAACCTTGCATACAGATGGACCCGATCCATCTCCGGTGGCGCAACGTCTGTGTTACCGTTATCAACAACGTTGGAATGCAGTAAAAGAACCCGGTGGTACACGTCAAATGTGCCACTGTGAGATCAACATTGGTGGACATTGCCTGATATAACTTTTCATGGATTTCAACATTAGCTGTGCCGTTACCCTATATGTGCCGTACCACTGATTCTGACGCCTACTTACCAAGAAGACCTCAAGTCGTGTCCGTTATCCTTTGAACCTAATGCCGATGTGTGTTTGTGTTATACAGTGACATTTATTTAAAAGGGATATTATTACATGTGTTTGAAAGACATTTTATCTGATGAACGTTGATAGACTTTTGTTAAATCAAATTTTCAAATGTTATTGCATTTACATTTGTTTTCAAAGGGAGGAGGAGGGTATCCGACTGGTGTTGCGGTCTCTTTGAATATTCTCGTGATTCAACTTTAACTGATGTATTTTGGATTTAATGTTTGATCCTGACATTTGGATTTTGCGTGCGTATTGATGCAGATACATGAATTTGATAGACATTTCAGTTTGCAGACTTTAATTATGAAATTTATTGTTTGTCTTAGGGGGGAGGAATGTGGCAGTTAGGATTATTATGTTATTATTATTTCCCTTGTTTAAAACTATAAATTTCATATTTCTTAATTTGATGATTTAGATGAAGCTTATTCGGTATATATTTGTTAAATTACATAGCTTTTGCTATTTGAATTCATTGGTTAAAGATATTTACTTATATTGTAAAGTTTAATATTTGCATCGTCACAAAAACTTTAGTTACCTTCTGTGAGAAACTTATATATTTTATATAACTGGTTTTAGATTATTATGTTAAATGCTCTGAGGACTGACATTCAGTCCAACCAAGGAAAGCCAAGCTTTCCAACCAGAATATAGGTTAGTGCATTTGCTACATGCCTCCATAGTACGTAAGTGTATTTGCTACATGCCTTAATAGTACGAGTTAATTTGAAGTCTTTGAATGCTCCATTTCTAATTACTTTTGGCATATGATAATAAAAGTTGTACTTTATTGATTAAATTATATATTGTTTTCAGTTTTTGGTTTTCATTTACTTAGATATATTATAGCGCATCACTTTTGGCATCAGTCGTTTTCCGCACACATCAGTTTACAAACTAGAATTAGGCAGGACAGGAGTATTGAGTAAAAAAAAAAGGCAGGATGAGACACTTGCAAAAAAAAAGTCAGGACGACAATTTAGGTAAAAAAAAAAGGCAGGATAAACTAAAAAAAAAAAAAAGGCAGGACCGAACAGAGTGAAAAATAAAAAGGCAGGACAGAGGTTACAGCTAAAAAAAAAAGGCAGGACAAAATTTTTCATCATTTAAAGAGCTGTCTAATATTTTCCCCTGTTTGAAATCAAAGTGTATTGAAAAGAAATTTGTTTTAATATTTTCTTGTGAAAATGTGATATGTAACTATGATTGTTAACAGTACAAGCGAAATGCCTATCAAGTCAATATATTAACTATCTTCACGACTGATATCATAATATAATAAATAATCAAGATATTTATCTGAAATAATAACTTTACAGAAGAGGCATGTTAAAATGTTATTGAAATACATAGTGACACTTTTATTGTTTTAATGCTACATGTCTGTATTGTTTTCTGTCTATCATTTTGTTATTTATATAGATATAAATAAAATGCCATATGAGTGCCAATGAGACAACTCTCCATACAAGTCCAAATCTGTAAAAAAAAATCCATAACAGGTCAAAGTACCATCTTCAACACATAGAATTGCCTCACATCAAACAGAAAGCTATCAGGGGCCCTGAAAAGGACTAGCGTAAAAACAGTTTATGAACTGTGTCGCTCACCGGATATTTTTATTTACAACTGATGCAACTGATATACTGTTGCTATAGTTTCAGAGATATAAGCCAAAAACTGCATTTTAAAAGATTACAAAAATTGTTAGAACTGACTTTAAAGGGCAATAACTCCTTATGGGACAATTGACTTTTGTTTTTGTTTTAGGTCAAGTTCTCTTATTTGTAGATCTCACATTTCTGAACATTATTGCAGTTAACAGTTTATTTCTATCTATAATTAATCATGATAATATTAATGATAACTATTTACCCCTATGTTCTTTTTTCCCCATGTCTTCCATGTTGGAAGCCAGGCTTTGGACACATTGTTTAAACTAGATACCCTTATGATGACCTGGTTTGGACAATTTTGTCTCGGAAGTTATAGAGAAGATTTTTGAAAAATTCCTTAATTGGTCAATTGACTATTATAGTCATTTTGACTTATTAGTAGATCTTACTTTACTGAACATTATTGCTGTTTACAGTGTATCTCTATCTATAATAATAATCATGATAATAACCAAATAACTCAAATATTTCCCTACCATTACTTATTCAATGGCAGTAACCAATCGACAGGTTGTCCGATTTGTCTGCAAATTTCAGGGAAGATAGATCTTGGCCTGATTAATTTTTCTCTAAATGCTTGTTTCAGAGATATAAGCCCAATTTTAATTTTATCCCTATGTTCTATTTTTAGCCATGGCGGCCATATTGGTCGGTTTGCTGCGTCATCGAGCACATTTTTTAAACTAGGTACCCCAATGACTAGTGTGGCCAAGTGTGGTTAAGTTTTGCCAAGTAGTTTCATGGGAGAAGGTTTTTGTAAAATTTTACGACGGACGACGACGGACGCCAAGTGATGAGAAAAGCTCACTTTGCCCTTTGGGTCAGGTAAGCTAAAACGAAAAACACTAATGAACCACATCAACAAACGACAACCACTGAACATTGGGTTCTTATTTGATTTTTTAAAATGACTGTCAATATGGCATCTATCCACAACAAACCAAAACAATAATAGGTCACCTTTTACATTCAAAAATGAACGAAATGAATACTGTATAAAGTAAGCTATAACAGGTCCCTCACATGAACAAAACGTTAACACTTCATATGCAGACGAATACAAAAGATTTACCTTGATTCGGTTCATATATTATAACATTATGAAAAACTTATTTGTATCGAATATGAATAACATATACATAACATTAAGACAGAGAGCATGCAGATATAATAATTATGCCTAGCCTATATTAAAATGCACACATGCATAATAAAATGCATGCAGGCGCTACTAAAGTACACATCGAAACATGCTAAAACTGAAGCACAACTTTGATTAAAGCACAAAAAATACATAAAATTTAAGCACAACACAAAGTTAAGCAAAATAACACGAGAAAACCATGCAACGGACTGATTCTTAAGGTTCGTGCAAAACACAAACATTTTAATTTAGTTTTACGATGTTATTAATCAAATTAATTTTTTTCGAAATTTTAACACTAGAAGATATGGGGGGAAATATGGATTCAGAATATTTTTATTTGCCATCTGTTTGACTAGAATATATATTTCAATTTTTTCATCGAATTGGGGATCAGAATTATTTTTAAGAAAAAACCATCTCACCCCTTTGAAGTTAAATGGTCGTTCCTTTAAACATAGTATGCCCTAGATAATAGACTATAAATTTTGTTTGGGTTTTATTCAAGATTCAAGAAATACAGAAATCAAAGCGGAAACTTATCAATTAAAACGGGCAATACCGAAAAAAAAACAGACTTTTTTTTTTAAATTAAAACAATAAGTATGTATATATGTCCATAGGTAAAAACCGTAACTTCTGATATGATGTACCAACATATATAAAAGAGATAAGGCCTTCCAGAAAGTTTATAGAAAATGTCGTTGTATATTGTAAATGGCTTCCATCAAACAAACAAAGGCTGAAAACTTAACGTTATAACATTGGTAATCAATTGCAAGTCGCAGGACCATGACCTAAAGTGGCATGTAGACAAAATAATCATCAAACTGATATGAACTGATAGTTATGCAATTCGTACTCATCAGGTTGAACAATTTTCTATGAGAGTGTCTTGAAACCTTTTTGAAACATTGTTCAAACCGTTACTAACATGTAATAGTGAAATATATTTAATTTTATAGAGCTATACTGCGATCTTACACTCATAGCTCAACACCAGATGTTATTCATTTCTTTGAAAGTTTATTAGAAAAAAACCAGCTGCATTTTGTTAAACAAGTACTTGGGACAAAAAAAAGCTCAACAAATCCAGCTGTTACAAATGAACTAGGACTTCTGCCATTAGAAACGTTTATAAAAACCCAAACTACAATGTAACTGTCTAGATTAAATAATGAAAATATAAACCCACTTCTGAATGAATCCTTTAAACTAACTAAAAATTTAGATACTGAAGTAACATACTATTGGTATACTTTTGCAAAGAAATGTGTCACACGGTATAAATATTGCCATCCAACTTATTGAAGAAATCAAAACTTTAAAACGGACTAAAAAGTTAAATTCCCAATTAAAAAAGGTTGTATTATGGTCCTGCCATGCAATGTTGTCATTTTATGTTATATTTAACATTGCCATACAAGCGGGAGGTTTTGCATGCCACAAAACCTAGTTCAACGCACCATTTGTTCTTAAAATGTTCTGTACAAAGTCAGGAAATGGCCATTGTTATATTATAGTTCGTTTCTCTGTGTGTGTGTGTGTGTGTGTGTGTGTGTGTGTGTTACATTTTAATGTTGTGTCGTTGTTCTCTTATATTTAATGCGTTTCCCTCAGTTTTAGTTTGTTACCCCGATTTTGTTTTTGTCCATGGATTTATGAGTTTTGAACAGCGGTATACTACTGTTGCCTTTATTTATCATACACACCAAACAGATGGATAACAACTGTTATAATTCTGACTTGGTACAGTCATTTTCACAACTTGTCTATGAATAAATTAAGAAGGTGGCAACGTAAATAAGGGTAAGTAAACGGTAAAACATATTTGTAGTAATAAACGGGTATCCATGATGCATGTAAAGCTCTGTATCGTCAAAAATAGATTTGAAAAAATCTCAACAGAAACCCTTGAAAATCTGGCGACAAAATTATCTTATTTTCATAAATGGCGAAAGCATGAAACAGTTATAAAAACAACAAATACAAAATCTTAAATGTTTTACGATAAATCAAGGATATAACAACCTCAGTGCTTTGTTACAGGCATGATTTATAACAAAATTATCTTGATAATTATTTGGTAATCAATTAAGAATTATTATGTGTTTTGGTCTTGGAGTGGATTTGATTGTTCCTGACTTAAAAAAGGCGCATTGAACGCATAACCTTATGCAGTACAAATATTTATATCATATCGAAAATGTAAGATACAATGTCAAAAACTATTTATTCAGACGTTTTATGATAGCTTGATTTTATCATTAATATTATTGCTTAAACTGTCATGAACACAACATGCACAACATCTATATTCTCATATTGCATCTAGTGTGTTTTTTGTTAACGAAATGGCTCACTCTTAAGCAACTATTGGCTTTACGATTGTAACAAATAACATTCTGTTCAGTTTAATATTAAACATATTCATTTTATTAAAACAATATATTAACATCACTCATAAGTATACATATTCATGTATGTAATCAATTGAATTTAAAAACTATATTACCAGTCTATGGAAGAAGCGATTCGATAAAAGCTTTTCTTATATCAACGAGCGATATTGTCTTATATCAACGAGTTGCATTGTGGGAAATTTCAGACGAATGTTAGCATTTGTACGAAGAAAGGCAGATTTCTCGGTATAAAGTAATGACTCTTTTCTTAAAACAGGGTGATATTTAACATGACATACGTCTGGTGTATAATTTTCATGAGTTATTTTATGTAATAACAAGCAAGGTGTATTTAAACGAGAAAATTGAATTATTGAATGAATGAAACATAAATGCACGATTTATCATTTGTAGATGTACACATTCTATAAATATCATGTAGCAAATTCAGTGGAATGAAATTGAGATGAATTCAATTGTTTGCTACGCCAAAATCACCTATAAGTCAACGATACTGCTATATTTTAAAATATCAATGCGATATTTGTCTTATATCATAGCGATGATTTTTTAATATCAAAAATTTATGAATGCGATACTTTTTTAATATAACTTATACAGTTTTCTAATATAGAAATAATACGATGACACTTCACAATGCATGTCAAGAAAACTGCGAACATAATATACAAACTTAGATCATGACCAGTTCAATGTTTTAGGATCAACATCACTAAAATTTCGTAACTGTAACACAATTAACGCTTACATGAACTTATCATTCCGAAAATGTTGCTCGACCCTATTGATAGTTGAAAGTGTTAACAACCTGTTCAGTCTATTGTTTTCAATCACATGGTTTAACCAACTAACTAACATGTTTAACCCCGCCACATTATTTATGTATGTGCCTTTCCCAAGTCAGGAGCCTGTAATTCAGTGGTTGTCGTTTGGTTATGTGTTACATATTTGTTTTTCGTTCATTTTTCTTTTATATAATAAGGCCGTTATTTTCTCGTTTGAATGTTTTACATTGTCTTATCGGGGCCTTTTATAGCTGACTATGCGGTATGGGCTTTTGCTCATTGTTGAAGGCCGTACGGCGACCTATAATTGTTAATGTCTGCGTTATTTTGGTCTCTTGTGGACAGTTGTCTCATTGGCAATCTTACCACATCTTCTTTTTTATAATTCTATTTGAAGTGATGATGCAATGGCGGAATTTAAAAGCGGTTGCAAATACGTCTACCGACCTATTAGATTCTAATTTACTGGTCACACTGCTATAGTCTACCCACCTTGGTAATATCGAAATAGACAAAAAATATCATTACTTAAAAGAAACATTCATTCAAACAATCCAATCCAATACAGCTCCAAATTACAATGAATATTCAAATGGTAAAATGAATAATCCAAACAAATTAAAATGTACAAATGCTGATGTCCCGCTCTTTTAAGATAGCCTCAGACTATAAAAATTGGACAACTTCAGATACAACCAAAATCAAAAATCTTGTCAAACAGAAAACAAATTTATTATTAACATAGCAAAAGATATTGAGAAGGAAGACAGTTCTTTTTGGATATCAAAGACTTTTCCGCGTTGGTAAATCGATATCTTTATGAACATAATCAGCTCGCCGCCTGGACGCTCTTTTACATCGCGATGACCGTGAGGGTATTCCGATGTATTGTTGCCACAGAGATTTGACTTTCGTTTTTGGCTAGTAACCGATCGTATAAATACGCGAACTTTTCTTAGTGCAAAATAACAATACGTATCGCTTGTTATAATTTCATTTCTTCAACGAGTACTAACAAAAATGTTTAGAACACAAATAAATAAGATGTAAATTTCTTTTGACGTTAGAAATGTGTATATTCGTTCATTCGTTCATTGTGTATTAATTTACGTTTTTTGATGGAGTTAAGTCTGCCAATTGATATTCTATCGTGTGTTTTTCTATGTTGTGATGTTAAGCTATTGTTTCAGAAAAAGGGAGAAGGTTTGGATCCATTAAAACGTTTAATCCCGCTGCAAATGTTTGCACCTGTCCAAAGTCAGGAATCTGATGTACAGTAGTTGTCGTTTGTTTATGTAATATATATGTGTTTCTCGTTTCTCGTTTTTTTTTATATAGATTAGAACGTTGGTTTTCCCGTTTGAATGGTTTTACACTAGTAATTTTGGGGCCCTTTATAGCTTGTTCGGTGTGAGCCAAGGCTTCGTGTTGAAGGCCGTACATTGACCTATAATCATGGTTTACTTTTTTTAAAATTGTTATTTGGATGGAGAGTTGTCTCATTGGCACTCACACCACATCTTCCTATATCTATATATCCTTTCTATATTCATAAATTTAGATTGTTCAGTTGGAGGACTGGAAAGCAGTTATTTATAAGGGGAAATTTCAAAGATTTATAGATATAAGAAAATGGTGCATGAGTTCGAATGAGACAACTTTCCATCAAAGTAATAATTTGTTTAAAGTAAACCATTATAGATCAAAGTAGGTCCTTAAACATGGAGCCTTCTCACAGCGAACACCACGCTATATAGGAACAAGAACATTGCTAGTGTTATACCTTTCAAACAGGAAAACCAACGGTCTAATTTAAAAAAAAAAAGGAGATTCAAAAGTACAGGTCAATCATTTTGATACTTAGCTATTTGATTATTTGATTACGGCATTGTTTATTAAACTCTTATTTGATTAGATTTGCTTCCAAAACCAATTGAGAAATTTGTAAGATGTTACCAAAAACAATTTGAATTTAAGCAATGGTCTTAAAACTGCTTATTTACATACAATACTACTAAGAAGTAAAATTAAAAAAATACTGAACTCCGAGGAAAATTCTAATCAGAAAGTCCGTTATCAAATGGTATAATCAAATGATAAAACACACCAAACGAATGGATAATAACTGTCATATTTCTGACTCGGTACTGGCATTTTCAAATTTTGAAAATGGTGGAGTGAACCTGGTTTCATAGCACTTCACCTCTCACGTGTATGACAGTCTCATCAAATTCTGTCATATTTACAACGATGCTTGAACAAAACAGACATAATAGGTAAAATTGTCAAAATATGGGTACAACAGTTTAATATTAATACTAATCGGTACTATAATATTGATATAACAAAAACACCGCTATGATATTTTAAAAGTATCGCATTGATATTTTAAAAGTATCGCATTGTTTATTTATGTATATAAGAAAAACACAGCACTTCAAATTTTACACTGACATAAACGTAAGCTTCTAACTAACTTCTGCATGTATATTTAGACTCAATTGTTGTTTAAATTTGAACAATAAGTTTTAAAATTAGTATTTTCTTAATTTTTCGTTGCCGAAAACAACATTTTCCGCATGGAATGTCTGCATATTTACAATTGATATTAGACAATATCGTTATGTGATATAAGAAAAGTTTTTATCGATACGCTTCTTCCATAGACTGATTACTAGTAAACATGTTAAAGCAAAATTATACATGTTATATTCAATGTTAAAACTGCAAATGTAAAAAAACAACAATAATATGTACATTCGAATAACACAAAACAATATTTTTTTTTTTCATTATAAGCATTATAATCTTAACTGGATTCCAATATTACTAATACAATGATTCGTAATAAAGTATTTTCAATGAACTACTATTACTGAAAGTTTTCTGTAAAGAGAACTACGCGGTAAGTGTTATTTGCACTATATCTTAGTTGTTACTGTACTGCGGATAAATTTTCGGCAAAGAGGGCATTTCCGTAATTTTGGAGAGCACGATTTACATGTAACTAAATGTCCACACGGCAGAAAAGTTACCCCAACCTTCTCGTCTAAACATATTTTGCACGTGTATAAATCTTCCAGTTCTTCATTCTCCTTTTGAAGTGTTCCAGGGTCATCATCAGCTTTAATATAAGGGATGAAGAAATGAAAAACATGTTTTTATTTTATGTCATATATACATGAATATGAGATTTTCTGATGTTCAAGTAAATTTTCCCAATCCTAACATACTTACATTACTGTGTTTAATGTACTGGTAATCCCCTTGTAATGGACTATGAAACATTTCCGTTTTCCCTTATATGTATCTCTTATCTTTTTGGCGAAATTTGATGTCAAACAGTAGATATAACAATTTGAATAATATGTGCCATTGTCCATAAGATAAACTCATTAGAGAGACTAGAACCGAGATGTTTTACGCTAGATGGGCGATTTGTCTACAAGAGACTTTTCAGTGACAGTCGAATCAAATGAAGCATACTTTTGCATATTGTATAATACGTAATCAGTTATTACTAACTTAAAGGTAAAAACTGATTACGTCTCTAAAGTAATATTTCTTTTGCATTTTAGTTGCTAAATTCTACATTTCCTACGTTATGTTGGTATCTAACAGATGATATTTCATTGACAATCATATTACATCTTTTTGTCTTAATATTATTGTAAATAACTATTGATAAACAATATCAAACCATGAATTAAATGTCAGGTAAAACGTGGATAAATTATATACACACCTTTACTCTTTCTCTCAATATCTTTGTCTATTGGTTTAAAATCTTTAGTTGGTAATGTGATCTCTGGTTTATCAAGCAAACCATTTCGGTCGTTTTCGATAACACCATTCCATGAATTGTTAACTTTGTCAGTTGCAATATCTGGACCGCTACTACTTCCAGAAGGGACAGCTTCATTTTTTTCAAGAATGGCAGTAACTAAAAGTTCCGTCGTAATAGAATGCCAATCTAAAAACACATTAATTTAGTAGATCATGTATTAAATACATATATTAGTCGTCACGAGTAAGACAAAAAGAACATTTATTTTGAGTGATACATTTTTTTATGACTTTTCGTGGAATAACATTAAAATCAGTAATGGCCAATTGATTTCCCAATGATGTATCCAATAAAATGAATTATAACAAAATACTGTTATCAAAGAAAGTTCAAAACCAAAAATTCCTAAACAAATGGCAAAATCAAAACTTTAAACACATTAAACAAATGAAAAACAACAGTATTATTCCTGATTTTTAATATGCATTTCTGTTAGTAGAAAATGGTGGGTTAAGCCTGGTTTTATATATAGCTAGCATAACTACACTAGACTGATATTCGCGTAAAATTCCATTACATTGACAATAATATAACTGAACAATGATGTCAAGAGCCAATTTGTAAAACAACTGAAAATGTTAATTGAGGTTTGCATACATTATCATCCGAGGTGAATGATTGATTTAAATATTTTTTTATCAAAATCAGTTAAAATGTAGTGCAATATTGATTTTTTACAATTCTACGATTAAAATGTGTTCGGATAAAAATCAAGTACATATAAATTCGTGCATTTGTGGTAATTGTCCCAAGTCGCGAATCTGTTGTTCAGTGGTTGTCGTATGCTGATGTTGTTCGTAAGTGTTTATTGGTGTACTTTAATATACATTAGACTGTTGAGTTTTCTATTTGAATTGTTTTACACTTGTCATTTTGGGGGCCCTTTATAACTTGCTATTCCTTCAAAATCAAGGCTGCGGGTTGATGGCAATAATTTGATCTATTATGGTTTACTTTAGATGAATTATAACTTGGATTGAGAATGCATCATTGGCACTCATACCACATCTTCTTATATCTATGATTGTTTGTTTTCGTTTTTTAATGTCCATTGTCTTGACTTTTTATTGGACATGTTAATGTTCATTGCCCTTTTCTATATTGTCTCTCTGGTATTTGCTAAATAAAAGTTGTTTCTTTGGTTGTTATGATATAATTACAAAATTAACTGGAAAATTACCACACAAATGCATCATTTGTACCACTTATCAAAATGTTAACAATCAGGACTAACTGGTATTTAAACGCTATGGTATACGATACCGAATTTCATGAATAAGAACGTTTTTTGTGGTTATGGTTTTCAATGAAAGAAGTATATATGAAAACCGATACAGAATTTGAATGTTGTAAAATCAACATCACATCTATACTGTCTACATAACAAGGGCAAAAAAATACAATGTTTGTTTGAAGAAACCTCAATCTTGTATGTTTGAAATCAAACGTATGTAAGATAGTCAATAATATTTTTATTATTTAGTTCAGTTCTTTATAGAAAAACTTGATGAAGCAAATATAAAACTACATGTCGTGACGACAAAAACAAATATGAGCTATTTTCGTCAGGTGACACTCCTTCTATTTTATTTTATCCAAGGTAATTGAAAGCTATTGAAATTCACATTATAGAACTTTCGAAAATTTTCACATTTGACATCTCAAATGTATATTTTTTTTATCTTTCAAAATTTGACGGTTAATGCTAAATATCATCAAAAACGGAATCAGCCGTAATGATTATCAAACTGAATTGTATCATTTTCAAAAACAGAACAAAATAAAATTGTGCTTACTATTTGTTTCTAGTAGTGAAGTCATGCATTCCAAAATCAGTTCTTTGTTGTCGAAGATTTCTTCAGACATAACATATTTAGCAGCATTGTGCTCAAGTGGATCTCTTGTGGTGGTTGTGAGTTCTACAATTGATACATGTAATACATATATAAGACATTGTTGCAATCACTACCTCTCTTAATTGAAAACGAATCATAATTACAAAAAGTGGTTAGATTCAAAGAAAAAAGTATCACATTAATTCTGCTTATCAATTTGTTTTTCGATGTTGTTGTTTCTAATGTTTTTGTAAGGATCCAGTGAATAAAGTTTCACAACGTATGGTTGTCGACGATCGAAATAGAAAATTTGAAAATTCAAATGAATAGATATTTTTAAAATGCAATGTTCTTGTAAACAATAGTTGTTTATTGATGTATGAGTCCATCTGATCCAGAGATGTTTAAATGAAGTTCTTAACGTATCAATTTCGTAAGTGTATGTCTAAGAAATCAGAAATGGTCTTCGGTTATCAAAAATTGATTATTTAATAATCTATATTGGATACATCCGTTAGTCCTCAGGTACTAATGTTAGAATCCTTATTTATCTTTTTCGATGTAAATTGTGTCATTTTCAAAAGAATTGTTGATTTACAATGCACAGCATAATGCACATCTTAAAACTAGAAAACGGTTATACATGTTATATGAGGCCAATAAGATTTATAACAGCGTCATAGAAACATCAAATTAAATGATAGACTACCTTCTCGGTTTAGTTGAGGTGCTAAACTGTGTGAATTTTCTTCATTCTAAAACAGAAAAATTCTAAAATAACATCAAAGGTGCCAATTGATCTGCACCAGATGGGTACGGTGACAATTTCTCTTCAATGATGCTTGAGGCCAAAATATGTTAAAATCTAAAGCTTATTCAAAAGTTTTAGCGCAACAAACAAATTGGAAGGGTTCCGCGGAACCAAGTGTCTCGCCTACTTTTGCTGTTTATCACACACTTAACAAACATGAGGGAAAATTAAAAAAAAATATTCCTCTAGATACTATTTTTTTATGTAAAAAGCTTATGTCCAAGTTTTGGTTAAAATCAAGGATAGTTTATGAATCTAATAAAGGTTTTTAAAACTTTAACTGCAGACTGTATGTAATGTAAACTGGAAGTCCATTTATAAGTAAAGATTTTGACAAAATTTCCTTCTTGATACTAGCTATTGATTATAAACAAGCTTGTGTTTGTAATTGTCCAAGTTAAGTACAAATCAAGGATAGTTTAAGAAGGATATTAAAATTTCAAAAAAAAATTAACCAAAGAGTGAATGTAATGTTACCTAGCAGAAAAACTAAGTCCATTTATAAGTAAAATATGAAAAAAAGACTTTTCTATTACAAAATTTATATCTGATTACAATCTTATGATAATGAACAAGCTTTTGTTTAAGTTTGGAAGAAATCAAGGATAATTTAAAAAAGTTAATAAAATTTTAAAACTTTAACAAAAGAGTGAATGTAATGATGCCTGGCAAAAAAACTAAGTCCATTTAAAAGTAAGTGACGAAAAACAGGATTTATTTTACAAAATTTACTGCTGGTTACTATCATATGATCATAACAAGCTTCTGTCCAAGATTGGTAGAAATCCAGGGTAGTTTAAGAACGTTATTACAATTTCAAAAACTTTAACCACAGAGTGATTATTCGTTGACGCCGCTGACGACGTAATGTAGGATCGCTATGTCTCGCTCTTTAGACAAAAGTCGAAAGCTCGACTAGAATAACAAATATGCGTGGCAAAACCTGGCAATGAATCAATTGTTTGCATGAGGGAGATACATACCTTAATTTTTTAATTATCTGCAAGATTTATAAACACAGTAAATGACATGCACAACTTATATTCTTCGGCCAAGTATATTACATAGCTGTCCCTGTAGTAGAACTGATGTAAATGTTACTAAATACATGTTTATCTCCACATTATGCTATGAGTGCCGTCAAGAGTCAGGTGCCTATAGTTCAATGATTTTTGTTTGTTTATGTGTGACATAATTGTGTTTTATAAATTCTAAACTCGCTAGTTAATTTTTTCAATTGAAAAATTTCATAGTTTTGTCATGTCTAGGCGTTTTATAGCTGTCTTGACGTTATGAGTGTTTCTCTTTAATGAGGCCGTATGGTTGCCTACAGTTGGTTACATCCACTTCATATGAACTTTGATGGATAACTTTCTTATTACCAAAGAAGGGCGAAAGTTATCAGAGGAACATTCAAACTCATATATCGATTTACCATCTCCATATTTGTATATCAAGTGTAGATTTGAAAGGTAAATGCCAAAATTCATATTGGAAGAGGGGTCATAAAAGAAAAGTATATCAGACGTCATAAACAATATATTTATATTTATATCCATTCACTTCTTATAAATTCTTCAAATTCATTCCCCGAGGGTATCACCAGCCCAGTAGTCAGCACTTTTTGTGCTGACATGAATTATCATTGATATGGTTATATTTATAAATTAACTGTTTACAAAATTTTGAAATTTTCAAAAACTAAGGCTTTTCTACCTCAGGCATATATAACCTTAGCTTTATTGGGCATAACTTTTAGGAATTTTGGTCCTTAATAAAGGCAACAGTAGTATACCGCTGTTCAAACTCATAAATCCATGGACAAAAAACAAAATCGGGGTAACAAACTAAAACTGAGGGAAACGCATTAAATGTAAAAGGAGAACAACGACACAATACTACAATGTAACACACACAGAAACGGACCAAGCATCAGACAAAATCCCACGAGAAAAACAAATAAAACATCAAAACCAAATACATGAATTTGGGATAGACAAGTAACGTGACACGTCTTATCGCAATGTGAATTTACATTCAAAATTAAGAGAAAACAAACGACGCAACGTTCAAATGTAACACATAATACAGAAACGAACTATAATATAACAATGGCCAAATTCCTGACTTGGTACAGGACATTTTTAAAGAAAAAAATGGCGGGTTGAACCTGGTTTTGTGGCATGCCAAACCTCGCACTTTAATGGCAATGTTAAATATAACATAGAAATGACAACATAATATTACAGGATTACAATACAAATAAATAGGAAAACGTATTAGACAAAGAAACACATGATTAATGAATAACAAAAAGCATCAGGTTTAAAATTGAATACGCCAAAAACGCGCCTCGTCCACACAAGACTCACCAGTGACGCCCAGATATAAAAGATCGAAAGCGATCCATCACGGAAAGCTAGTGTAAAACAGAGAATGGTTTAATAAATAAAGGCAACAGTAGTATACCGCTATTCAAAACTCGTAAATCTATGGACAAAAAACAAAATTGGGATAACAAACTAAAACTGAGGGAAACGCATTAAATATTAGAGGAGAACAACGACACAACATTAAAATGTAACATACACCGAAACGGACTAAGCATTATACAAAATCCGATGAGAATAACAAATATAACATCAAAACCAAATACATGAATATGGGATAGAAAAGTACCGTGACACGTGTTATAGTAATGGGAATTCACACTCAAATATAAGAGAAAACAAACGACACAACGGAAAAACAACGTTAAAATGTTACACACACAGAAACGAAACGCCATTTTCCTGACTTGGTACAGGACATTTTTAAAGATAAAAATGGTGGGTTGAACCTGGTTTTGTGGTATGCCAAACCTCCCTTTTTATAGCCATGTGAAATATAACATTAAGATGACAACTCAACACCACAGGACTACAATATAAATAAATTGGAGAATACAATTGACAAAGAAACACACGAACAACAGTCAACAAAAGGCATCAAGTTGAAAATTTTAGTACGCCAGAAGTGCATTTTATCCACACAAGATCTACTAGTGATGCACAGATACAAAAGTTTGAAAGCCGAAACAAGCACAAAGTCGAACAGCATCGAGGACCAAAAGATCAAAAAAGTTGTGCCAAAAACGGCCAGAACATCCTTATCATTTAGAACAATTTATACTTTTGCAAACAGTAAATTTATAAAATTAATAAACAAAAGCTGTACATGATAGAACTGAAATATTAACTAATTACAGGAAACAACTGAAATACATTAATAACCAGACATTTGCAACACAAAATGTAGACACATCCGAATATGTTTCAATCTCAACGCCAAGTGACGTTATATTTGAAATTGTAAAAAATGACCAAAAAAAATGATGACGTCATTTGAATTTGTAAAACAGATCATCAAAAAATGAAAAATGACGTCATTTGAATGAATAAGATAGAACTAGGACTGACCCAAGATTACATTTGAACTAACTGTTCAACTTCGTACTTTATTTGGCCTTTTTAACTTTTTTGGATTCGAGCGTCACTGATGAGTCTTCATCATATGAATATCAGGCACAATCCTCCCCGTGAGGGGTTTAGTATCATACCATCATAACATATATGAGAAGAACATAACCCGTGTCATGCCAACAACATGTCCGATGCAAAGACCATATAAGTAAATCAATATTAACGCCAAAATATGCAATCTTTAATGACCTGACAACAGTATCGTAACTATATCCCTTCTTAATATTTAAAGGTTTTGTTAGCTTCTGAGGTGTATACTGCCATTTTTGTGCTTTATAAAGAATATTTCCATAAAATATTGGATGTGAAATACCTGAACGTATAAGAAGTCTGCATGTTGAGCTATATTTACGAATGATGTTTTTATACCGATGATAAAATTTAGTAAATGTTTTGTCTAGTTTGTGATATCGAAAACCCTGTTGTAATAATTTTCAGTAATACATAAATTTCTCTCGTTAAAATCTAAAACATTGTTACATACACGAGCGAATCGTACAAGTTGAGATATATAAACACCGTAAGATGGTGACAAGGGAACGTCACCTTCTAAAAACGGATAATTAACGATAGGAAATGAAAAATCATCCCTTTTATCATAAATTTTAGTATTCAGCTTTCCATTAGTGATATAGATATCAAGATCGAGAAAAGGGCAGTGGTCATTGTTAGTATTAGCTTTATTTAAAGTAAGTTCAACAGGATAAATTTCTTTCGTATACATACTGAAGTCGTCATTATTGAGAGCCAAAATATCATCCAAATATCTAAAAGTATTATTAGATTTGTGTTGTTTCGATGGGTCTTTGCTGATTTTTGTCATAAATTGTAACTCATAGCAAGGTCTGTTATCTTTATGCAGTTTTTGTAGCATTAAAATATGAGGTTACTTTAGACAGGTACAGTTGTGCATCTAGATATATTTTTCCTATTTCGCATCATGAAAACAGTTGTCAAATTGCGAATTTCAACAGACAAAACATTAATCCCAAAGGAGGTAAATCTTACCGTTTCTAATCCTAACAATTGCACGACGCTGTCAATGAATCCTTGTCCTTTCCTTCTAATTAAATACTGACATTTGCGGGACCACCGTGCATGTTCTACCCATGGATTGTCATCTTCTTCCCAGTTTCTCAAACCTTCAATAAGTAATTAAACATTGTGCGATCAAACATACTCACTATTATACAAATTGGTAGGGGTCGTTTGTGTCTGGTACTTAATAAAAAAAATGTAAGCCTGGTATCTCTGATGATTATATTTACAAATACTTTTTCACTACAGGTGCTAGAGAAGGCTTTGTCATCGAGGGTATCTCTAGCACAGTAGTCAACACTCCTGTGTTGACGTGCAATATATTTGGTATGGTCATTCTAATTCATGATCTGTTAAAGATTTCCTGACCCATTTATGAATTATTTTAGCTATAATAGAAAAATCTTTTGGACTTTTTGGTTGAGTGCTCTTTAACGTCGAACGCTTTTTTGGCTTTTAAACTTTCTTGATCCGCATGTCACTGATGAGTTTTTTTCTAGTAAAACTCCGTGTCCGGTGTACACAATTTAAAAGAGATATTCAAAGGTATTACTTGTTCACTTATCGTAATTTATACGAGGAAGATTGACAACTAACACCAATTAAATCGCCATACAAGAATCTAAACGAACTTATTATGGATTTTATCGAAAAGAAAAATAACACGACTATAAATCGTCGCAAATATGTAAAACTTACATATTTCCTTATCTAAATACACCAAGCAAATTTGAAATCGCGAAATTAGGATAGTAAATGCTAAATAAATTATTCGCGTTAATAAGTTGGTTTGCAGTATATGTTCCAGTCTCAAATTAGGATCGACTTTATAAGTTGCCGCATGTCGCATGTTTAATTGATCCAAACTATATTTTAAATCGGAGTAATTAAGTGCTTTTTATATTAAGTTTAGACTTAGTATGATGTCTACATTCTATTTATAGATCTAGTCATACATGTCGAATTCATGGGAATATGTTTATAAAGCCAATAATCAAAATTGGCACTTTTGATGAACACATGATGAAGTTTATTTAAAAAAAATTATTCACTTGAAATTTCAGACTGTTTCATAATTCTTAGCAATGTTAATGTTTGTAGAATATCTGTTACTAGCAGCATGTGTCCATTGAAACTCATATCTGAAGTTTGACTGTAAATACTTGATTTTTGGGGGTTTTTTATGGTTTCTTTCTGAAACTTACCAATACCACACTGGAAACATCTTACACAGTCTTCGAAATCTGCAAATAAGAACAAATTAAATTGTTGTAAGTTTTCAAAAATGAGAATAAAGACAATTGATAATAATAACAGGAAAACAACAATATGAAAAATAAAACAGACATTTTCATAGCCAAAACAGGAATTAATATATTAATATCGACACAACACTACTCAGAAAATATAGTTCCAGAAGAATCTTATACTGAGAATTCATTAGTATGCGCTGGATACTAATTTTCGAGGATTTCGTGGGTACAGGGAAACCATGAAGTTAAATGTTCAACACAATACATATTGTTCTAAAAGGAATTAATGCTTTCTTTGCAAAAATCACGTATTTAAATATCAACGAATATGTAAGTTTTCATCAATCCACGAAAATTGGTATCCACAAAGATAAATGAATCCACAGTACAAACGCAATGTAAAATCAAGTGGTCTAATATGGTAAGTACTTCCAGATCCAAAAGTCGAACTAGTAAATATAAAACAAAGTATGACCATAAGACATTACAGTTTCTATACAAGATAAATCTCATACGATATTTTCGATTACAATTTTATTAAACAGATTGAATAGCCGATGCAGTTTGTTTATTTATCTTTATATATTGAAAATAATGTAGTAACATTTTGATATTATGGATTTATATACAGATTGATTCGTTCATGGGCATACCGGAACAAGTAAAAATTAAATCAATTCTGACCCAAAAATTATCATAAAATCCTTCAAATGCACCAGGTCGATACAAAAGTTTATGGACTATTAGCCTCCATGGGTAGATCATCAACTAAATAATCTTTATTTCTTACATTTTCAGTTGATATTAAAAAAGTATAATGAAAAAAGATGTCACGTCCCCATTGCAAAATTGACCTTAGATGAATTTGACTTTTTGATTAAGTTTTTTGTTTTTGTTTTAGATCTATTCACATGATAAGATTTTATACATTTTTGGCATTCAAATGCAGTAAAGCTTTCCTTAATCTAAAACCGATATGCTGACGCGATGAGTTAAACAAATGTTATTTTCATTTAGTAGTACGGCATGTACAGTGTCTTTTCTATTCCTGTTGGCGGTTTTAATAACTCAGTAGACAGTGCTCCCGTTCTGACATGATTTGTTATAAAACTTTTGTCAATTCTTCATTGATAAATTTAGAAATCCTCAAGAAACTAGGGTTTCAACTCGCTCATGTGGAGTTAACCTTCAATGATATGGCTATGTTTGTCTCTTTTGGTCATATAGCCATGTATATGACAATCAGATGTGGATACTGAAAAATTTAAAAGACTTATTGGTGAATTTACAATCTCAATCATTAAAACATTTTACCAACATTAAAACCTTTGATTTTCCAACTCTTTATACCACTATTCCACATACTAAACTTAAAGCTCGACTGAAAGAACTCGTCAGCTTATGTTTCTTTAACAAAAAGGGCAGTAGACGTTTCAAATATCTAGTTTTGGGCTGAAAATCAGCTTACTTTGTGAAAAATCATACAGAGTCAAGGAAAACAGACGAGGATATCACTGCCATGCTGGACTTTTTAATTGACAACTTATTTGTTGAATTTGGATGTTTGGTCTTCCAACAAATTATTGGTATCCCAATGGGTCCAATTGCGCTCCTCTACTTGCAGATTGTTTTTTATATTCCTATAAAGCAGAATTTATCCAAGGGCTTGTACAGAAAGGAGATAAGAAATTAGCCCAGTCTTTTAATTTCACCTATCGGTATATTGATGATGTAATGTCTCTTAATAATAATAGACTCAGTGATCACTTACAGAATATATCCAAGTTAAAAGAAGTTAAAGATACTACCGAAACAGATAAATCTGCTTCATAATTAGACCTTTTTTCAAAATGACTACTGATGGCAGCTTGAATACCAAAATTTATGACAAACGCGATGATTTTAATTTTCCTATAGTCAACTTTTCATTTCTGTGTAGCATCATCCCAGCAGTTCCAGCATATGGAGTATATGTGTCTCAATTGGTACGTTGCTCAAGAGCTAGCTCAAAGTACGTTGATTTTGTTGAACGAGGAATACTGCTTTCTCAAAATTTGCTCAGACAGAGCTATGAATCAATCAAATTAAGATCATCATTCAACATGCTCAAGAAATTTTACGGTTGCCACCATGAGCTGATTGGCCATTATGACAAAAGTTTGTCAGAAATCATATCTGATATTCTTCCTCAGTCATAATAACCTTCCATCATTACCGAACTGAACAAATAAATTACACGACGGGTGCCGTATAGGGTGCAGGAAATGCTACTTACCCTTCCGGAGAACCTGATTTCACTCCCGGTTTTTAGTGGAGTTCGTGTTGTTTCTTAATTATTACTTGTTACTGTTGATGTAAATGTCCTTTAGTTTTGTGAGTCTTTGTTTACTCCTTGGTCTTGATTGTCATTGTCGTCTTATACATTTTGACAAATATTTTTTTTAAATACTTGTGTATGAGCATATCGTATGAATGTTGATTCCGAAAACAGTTTTACGCATTTATGAGTTTTAAAAATTTGACTATTTGGTCCCTGATGTTCATGTCATGGCCTTTAAAAATGTGTTATTTCATTTTTGTCAATTTAAAGTAATGTATTGAAAACTTTAAGCACTTAAAGACATACAAACAAGATATTAACATTTACTAAACAGTTATATAATGTAATCTATTTTTATAGCATTTTATATTTTCATTGAAAGCTACAAACAATTTTCAACAAAAAAGGTTGCGACAATGCAAAACACAGGAAGAAAAGAAGAAATACCTTCTACAAATATAGAATGTGATCATTCCAAAGAAATTAATATTTATAAACTTACGAGTGAAAAATAATCCACACTCAGATAGGTCATAGGGATGTAAGGAACTTCTATTCGCTGGCCAATCAAAATACGAATCTTTTCTGCTCTGTAATGACTCATATATAGGATATTTCAATGGGGATGGTCTTGCCGCACGGTGTGCGATAGAATCTTTACTTAGTTTTTCGTCAGAACCTGTGTATGATATATCATGACCAAACGTATCTGGTAATCTAGTGCTCTGTAATATCGGTGGAGATGGTAAATATGAGTCTGTATCTTGAAAGTGGCTGTTATCTCTGGAAAGTAGCATTTGTTCTTCAGACATCAGGGATTGTAACTGAAATTTGGCTCACCGTCCACTGATAACTGCCGCTCAAAAAATGATGTTCTAGTTGGTGTCCTACCATTTATAGAACCTATGGATAATCGGGGGAAATTGCTTGAAATAGAGTTAGAACATGGATTGCGTGTAAATGTATGTTCTCTTCCATAACCAATATCAGCAAGTCTAGTTCCCTCTGTAAAATAATTATCTGAGGTGTTTGAGCTTGGATATTGCTGACCATTTGATTGACCTTCTGTCATTGACATCGAAGATGACACATAATTTGTCATATTTGGAGATATTCTTTCTGATTTTTGACTAGGACAGGTTGATGTGACACTGTTCGATGTGCTTCCCTGTGTATTCGACGTGAATCGTGCAGCATGTTGAGACGTAGAGATCAACAAGCTATTGAAGCTATCTTCATGTCTTGCATCGGTACACATGATTTGCTCACAGGTAATATCTACATTAGATACATCTGTATGACTGCCTTCTGTTCTGCCTGAAGAAAATGATTATTGTCAGATTTCAATTTAAGTATCATAATAGGAGATAAAGGTAGCTGTTTAACAATCATCGAGTCTTTAGATTAAAAGTAAGGATAACATATTTGTAAATCAGAAGTCAAAATATTTATTTTGCAGTTTAGAATTGCGTGCAAGCAACAGGTTTGCATCTTTGAACTGCCTAATGCAAATGTATAAGATGATATTCAAAAACAGTAATTTTTGAGAGACTGATATCTAATGGATATCTGAAAAATTATTTTTTTTATTAATGTACTGTTTTATTTTCGAATTGCAGGGCCCAAAATGTGGCCTAACCAAATGTTTCCTGTCACCAAATACTATCCACGATTTGCAATTGACATTTTTCGAAAAAAACATGAAAAAAATAGTTGCCAGCCATTGTCAATGTCCCTTAATTAGGACAAGTGCATAAATATTTGGATTATTTGAATATGTTTGACCATTCAGCCTTGCAACATACCAGATCAAAACCCTTTAATTTAGAATTACAATTGATTTTGTATTTTGATCTAATTCTTTTTTCTTGTAATTGAACTATTGTCTTTTAAATTTTTAAACGTGTTGTTATGCCTGACTGAACAAGAAAAGTAACAGATACTATTGCAATATTGGTGACAGGAATTCAAAAATAAAATTTGATTTTAAAGAGCCCGATACTTTTAATACCAACAAAGTAGTTATCAGATAAAAAATCTTCAGATAAAAAATTTCTTCAAGTTTTATATTTATACTCAATTATATTTCAGTTATAAAGTAGAAAGTGTCTTAGTTTTTTTCTATGTGTTGTCGGAAAAAAAGAATTGCAAATATATTTCAGGATTTGATATCATGTCATAAGATAATACAACTGACAGTGCGTATCAATACTCATGATAGTCTAGTTTCTTGGTTATCTAGAGTAAACTTTATAGAAAAGTTTCAATGATACTACAATGATATAAATGATAACAAAAACATTTTAATATTGATAATGCAGTTGACTCTTTAAAAATAAAGTTGATAAAATATGTTGATTATAAATTTAAAATTGTCCCAGCACAACACCAAATCTTTACTCTAATGTATGCATATGTTTCCTAGCATCCCAATCTATTCACCTCATAATGTTAAGAGAGGTATGTTACCTTATTTAGCGCTACATTTAAACAGTAATGCGTCTTTCTGAAGGTATCATTTAAATATGAATTATCAATAGTCCATAGAAAGTCCGAAGAAACCCGGATAGATGGAAAGGTGTACAAGTTACAATCGTTTTCTAAGAAATTGTTTGTTTGTTTTCGCCATTTATTATTGAAATGAATTATGTCTAATGGTTCTGGTTTTTGCCTTCAAGTAGATAAATTTTCATCACCGTTTTGGACGAATAATTAAAAAAATCAATGCCATGTAAATAATAACATTTGAAAGTGTAAAATAGGTGTTTTAGCCAATTACTTATAAAAATGATATCTAATGAAATATAAAATGTTTAGCCTAATAAAACAGTTAAATACAGTTATGATTAATAAAATCTTAAAGATTATGCAGATCGATATACCGTGCACTAAAAATTTTATATATCGATATATGTATGTATCTGTCCTGAATGAAGTAACTAAAAAAAAAACTAATTTTAAGGGTGAATTACGGATTCGGCAACAGACTTTTATCGTGAAACAAATCTCACATACCATCAGTTGCAATTGAATTTCTGCTTCCTGGTAAGTTCGCTGGATCTAATTTCTTTTCTAGAATATGTAGACAGTTTGGAGAATACGTTTGATGAATATCTGCTGGGTTGCTATCAGTCCTCCAACCTTTCAAGCGAAGTCCACATGAAAAACAAACAAGTTCATCACCATTTCCTTCGAAAAAGAATCCATTTTCCGCCAATCTTATAAGACTCATTCCATTTACTGGAAAATTGGATAATGTTGAAAGTCTCATAAGTTCATTGTTCATTCTGCCTTCAGACAAAGATCCCGATCTTTCTTTATCTAAAATATTATTCAGTGACAATCGAGAAACTGGATATGCTGTTATATCTTGGAACACTTTTATAGTTATAAGCTCGAGTAAAGCCTGAAGGATACATCGATCCTTCTGTATCTTGTCGATTGATGGTTTTCTCAATAATTGTGAAAAGAATTTTTCCGATATTTCTTTTGTCCTTTTTATATTTTCATTTCGTCTCAAATTTTCATACGCCAAAACACAAATAAAAGAAAACATATAAATCAAAGAGCTACGTACACAGTTAGGTATTGTGTTTTTCCTGGTTGTGGAAGTGATTACAAAAACGTGCTGTCCGCCTCCTGGATCACCACCTTGCTTTAGTGAAAAAGGGAGTAAGCAAACATTTATTTTTCTTTGGATAAATCCATGATTCAATGTCAAATTAGTGTGTAAATTATCCGAGTTTATTTCACATATGTTCGAATTCTTTTGAACACGACGCGTATGCACACACGTATGTTTGTGGCAAGAATTTAAAAATGCATTTAAAGACGAATCTGTAAGAACTTTTCCATTATTCTCAAAGTTATATCCAATCGATTTACCGATAAGAGTGGTAAGTCTTATATTTTGTGCTGCAAATTTCTTCAATAACTGAATAAAATCACTTGAATAACTGGTTTGGAAATCAAGAACGAACTTTGAATTTTTTGTATTGCATAAACTCATACACTTTTCTGTATTATGAATATGTTTCTTTTTTCTCGGATTTGAAAATTTGGTAAAACATTTGTTTGTTTGGTGTCCACATTTGAAATCCTGAGGGTTTTGCCATTCAAAGTCTAATTTGTTAAGTTTCGAATTATGTACTGCAAACAGAATATGCAGATGGTCAACTGCATAGAAACAAACATATCCAATGTTGGTTGTTTGCTGATTTAAAGATTTCCAAATACTAACAAATCCTTTGACGTTCCAAATTGATGCCATTTGATTATCAAAACTCGCATATTTTGGTAAACAGTGGTCTAAATTATCAAAATGTGTGGCCATAAGACTTAAGTTTCCAACAAAGTCGCAATTTGAAAATATTGTCCGATAAACCGGTCGATATGTACGATTCGTAGATTTTAGCTGCATTATATAATTAACATGTTTTTCACTTTCAAATGCCTATCATATTTGTGTCTCAGTAATTTTGCAATGGAATCTTTTTAACTTCCATAAAATGAAAGAATCACCTCAACAAATTTTGCATTAATCTCAACTGATCATATCAGCTTGTGATAGTATGTTAAATATCAGGTGGTAAATGATATTTTCAACTATTATGGCTATTAATAGATAGAAAATTTTCAGATCTAAATTTAGATATTATTTTTCCAAATCTTTATCAAGGTTAAATGTCTAATTTATTGTTGGTGTTTGTTGACTATGCAATCACAAAGCTTAACAAGAAGCGATCATCTTTGTATGTTGACATGGTTGATGCATTTATCTTTCTGAAAATATGAACATTCGCGCACAAATTCAACATCTTTTTTTTTCTCCAATTTAAACAATCTGCATACATCATGTACAACAATCAGCAGTATATTCTTAAATCGATCTGAATATATAATATCTATATATTTTGTTTTAACCGCACATCAGTCATCCTTTTGTCATTGACCAAATGCTGTTTTATGCTGTTTTATTCAAATTGGCAGGAAATCTAAATACTTGTTTATTTTATGATACAATTAACTATTCAAGTAAAAAAAAATGTTCCAGCTATTAATTATTTTTTCTGTACACTTCATGCACACAGGGATATTCAATTACCATGTGTCATAGAAGGAAGATAATCGGTATTCTATCACCGGTAACAGTTAATGTATTCAAAAAGCCCGGATTTATAAAAATAATTATACAATATGTTTTGTTCAACGTTAAGTTAAAGACCCGAAACCTTGTGCCGATTGTATTTTAAGAGATTAGACGAATACTTTACTTAAACATGTTTAAAGAATATAGACATTGTCTTGAGATTATTTTCTCAAATTGAAAATTGGAATGAACTGGGAAAATTGGTCCTGTTATATTTGTACTATATTAAATTTTTGAAATATGAAACTGATATGTCTATTATTAAACAAAGTATTATAAATAATAGCCACACAATTAAATATACAGATGCTCAAAAAGCGCAATTTAAATACACATCAACCTTGTGGCAAAATGAAATGGAATATGTAGAAGGCCTTTTATCTGAATTCAATAATACTGACATGTATTTAATTTGCAGAAAGATACTAACATTGGCGTATCAATAGTGCCCAGACAGATGACTGTAAATAGTTCCATAACACTGGAGTGATACACATTAAAATATTTTCGAAATCAAAAAAAAAATTTATACAACAACAAAAGCAACACAACTTAAGCATTTTTCAATAATCCCATGCAAATTGGAGCTTGGGTGAAGTCTTCACAATACTTAAAAAAATGATAGGTGATGTTAATTATCCTCAAATGACTAATCAGGAAAATTTCAAAATCAATAATTAGCTTATTATCATTTGACCTAGTAATCAAATACTGTGGTTAATTTCTGAGTAAAACGACCCACAAGGATACCTTAGTGCGTGTACACAAGGAAAACAATCTACTTATATTTGACAGTTTAAGTCCCGTGTCAATCTCATAAACTCAATTGACAAATATATTGGAGAGTTTTTGTCGTTGTAATTTTTTTTATTCTCAGTAAATCAGATCTGTTTTATTGTTGTTGATTTGAAAATTCCCAAATGTAATATAACATTTGCACTGTACACAATTGATTTACGGTTAAGTGATTTCTTATGAATACTATTCATATGACACTAAAGTTTTTATTATGCGACAGAAAATAAATATGACTTATCAGCGTGATTCTTCAGAAATAAGTCTTTTGAATTGAATTGCATTATGCAACTACAATAAATAATGTCGGAAGGACGATTTAAATATCCATGTCTCGTTTTAAATGCTGGTCATGTTCGTTGTACATGTAAAATAAAATCTCAGACATAGGGACTCATATGTTGTACTGTTTTGTTTGACGTCAATGGTTATTGTCAACTACAACTACACATACCACGTTTGCGGCTATAATGCATGAAGTAAAGAAAATATATCTATCTAATGTAATAAAGACAAAGCATGCAGTTGAAAAGGATAGCTTTCATGCTGCATATTATCTAAAAGAAATACAGATCATAAGAAATTCTATAAAAAAAAAATTGTTAAAAGGAAACCAGACAGTATGAGTGCAAAAGAACATACTAACATTTTACATAACAGTCCACAACACACTTTGTGAAAGTTGAGCTTCATGAAAGAGATCAATAAATCAGCAGTACCTGCAACACTTCTAACAAATTGTGACTACAAGTGAAAACATAAGATCACTAAACTGTACATTTCCATGACATTGATAAAAAAAAATAGTAATTCTTGTTATATAAAATATATTTTTCGAAAAAAAAATCTCTATTCTTTGATTTAAAAATACGGTGAGCGCTGATATTGAGGTATTTACCAAATGAATGTATAGTGATAACCGAATATTTGAAGGTGTTTATTGATTGGATAACTGTGCAAATTCTAAAAATTAACATAAAGTTAACTTTCAAATTGAATAAAACACATTTGGATATTTCAATACAAAAAAACTAAACTTTAAGATAAGACAGGTGGGCTTTCTCAACACAAAAACTAAGTTTAGAATATATATCTAAGGAATGCTCCAGTAGTGTTAATGCTATAGCTGAGAATCGTTAAATAGTTGAGATGTTATTCAGTTGAACTTGTACATGAATTCAGATCATCAATATACTTATATTTAACAATGTTTAATCATTCAATGAAAATTTCCACCTTAGTTAGTAAATAGTTTAAAAATAGAACTGATCACTGACTTTATTTTCTCATTGCCTATATCTGAATATGTAATATAGATATTTAGATAGATGGATATATATTGCATAAATCAATAGTATGACATTGTATATCATCAGTAAAGGTATAAATCAATACTATTGCAATTATATAGTTCTGCTATGTGGTTTTGAATTATATACAAACACTTTTTATTTTCAATTTCTACAATGAAATTGCATGAATTTCACAAAAATTAAAATAATGACATAAGATAATTAATAAAACAGCTACTGTGGTTAAAAATAAGAAATATGAAAAATACACTCGGCTAGAATTTTACGAACAAACCTTAAAAGTGCACTAATAACATGTATAAATTGAGGATTGCCAAGACAAGTGTTTCCGCTTATTTCTAATTGGTCGATTTCACAGTTGTTAGATACTAAAGCATATTTCCGGTTTGAACATCTGGTTTAATGATAAGAAAACTCAGGTTTGACATTTTTGGTGCAACCTCTTTTCTTAGTATAACTTACAAAAGAATAATACTTTTTTTTAGTTGCAATCTGATGTTGTTGTTTTTTTATTATTCATTTTTATGATATACTGGTATACAAAAAAGGGTAGGAATAAAAGTGACAATGATTTCAGTTTTAGTTATATAAATATGCATAGTTACTTCTTTATTAAAAAAAGACTTATGTAGCCCTCTAGATGCTTTTATGTTGTTAATATCTTTTTCTTTTTGTCGTTTTTTTACGCATAGGTTATAATAAAATAGCCTTTCAGGACCTTATACTTATGACACATCTGGTCAGAATGGAAACGTAACATTTCATACTTTGTGTAGAGAATGGAACACTTTCTGCACGATAAACAATTATCTCAACAACTCTCTAGTTGAATAATATGTGTATGTATATTCATGTTTTGAATACAACCATAAGGTTTACTTGGGTAAATCAATATAGTCATCGCTTGACCTTTCCAATCTGGGACCAATGATTTGTCAATAAGCTGATTTGGATGAATAGATCCTCAACACTGTAACCAAATATTAAACGGGCTACTCAATTTAGACAAATTTCGGCATTTTATGCGTCTAGCAAACAATAACAGAATGTCAATGCTGTAACAATAATAGTTCTCCAGAATGGAGAGTCGTGTAGTGTTCTGGCCTTCTTAGTTTACGCTTAAATTTTAATTCCTAAAAGGAATTCACTTATTTTCTAAGATATCATAAGCTTTTAAAAAAGTTATTTATTCAAATCCAAATGAAAGACATGAACCGTTTGTGTATAAACATTTTTTAAGAAATGATAAATTTAAATACATTCTATTTTCACATGAACATTTACAAACAAACATTTTCATTTCCACCCCTTTTACAAAAAAATGTCGCATTCACTAAAGATAAAGAGTATCATATTTCACTGATATTATGAACAAAACAAAAAGATTAAATGTGTAATCTTTATTTCACAACAAAACAAATGTGGACACTACGAACTAGACTTGCTAAAGATTATGAGTTATACATAAACTTTTAGCATACTTTATTATTAGTATTATATTATGTAACTTTTTGATTATTGAATTATCTCTACCCAATATGCATTTTCGAATTCCATCTTTTAAAAGTATTTAACGATCTCGGTCACACCTATTGATTTTTAGTTTAAACATATTTATTTCATAGTGGATTTGGCAACACGTTTTTCAATTTATATTAATCTATTTCCACTTCCTTAAATTAGTGCATATGATGATTGCGTGATAGACGATATATTTTAAAATAAACAAACGAAATCTGTTAAGATAGCAAGTATACATAGGATGTAAAAAATACCCCTTTCTCTCCAAACTACATTACTTGAGTGTGAGAAGTAGTTCAACAACATCTTCGACTTCTTTTAACACTTAACTCTGTATGTTCATAGCCATACTTGTCTTATGCATTATATGTTTGCTATGTTGCGTTTTAACTGTGAAGTGATGTCAACAGCGTCGTCACTATGGAGACGCAACGTTGCATAAGCATCACAAGGTTATTTCCCCCTGAAAAAATTCTTTAATTTGTCCACATTTAGAAGAAGTTTACTTTTTTTTAATTGCTTACTTCCAGGAAGCAATTCACCGACATATTTTTCGTATGCAAGTGACCTTTGCGTGACCCTTCTCATACAAATCCGGTGATCACAATACCCATGGATCTGTCATTGAAATAAACTATTATCTGATTGTACATGTTAAAAACGTGTTCAATATCCATGCTTCTTTGTTGATTGTTTACTATAAGGTGACAATCGGTAAACTATGGCTTCAAAACACGACAAATAATTAGCTGCCATATTTTCACAACATACCAGACAGAGAGGGAAACCGATTGACAGTCATACGATATGTTTGCGTGAAAAATGATATAATCGTGCACAGAAAACTAAGTTTATGATATATACATGCATTTATTTAAGAATTGGATACACATTTTTTTTCACCAGTAACTCGTTTCATATGACTTTAAGAGTGTCATTTTTTTATTCATAGCATCTGACTAACGTAAAATATGGAGATAAAATATAAAATGGGTTTGATATAATTTGCAGGTTCCCACAAAGTAAAAAGAATATTATACTTCAGAATCTTATTGATTATCGTTGGTCATCTAAACAAGATTGCTTTTCTCGCTTGAGCCGGAACAAGATTGCTTTTCTTGCTCGAGCCGGTACGGCGAAAGCAAGAAAAGCAATCGAGTTGAGATGACCAATGATACTCTGTTTATCGCTATTTCACCTATGACGACGTTGTCAATTTCATTAGCAACGCCACGTGTTGCCTTAGTTTTTAGCGATAATTTTTCATCTCTAGCGAGTAGCACAATATGAATAATTATCACAAAAAAAGATCAAAGGAAAAATGCACAAAATAGCGATAATAAAGATTAATTTATAAATTACTTACTTATACTTTTAAGACCCTGCATGCTACCATACTTATATTTTATCATAGCACAGGATCTAACATTTCTCACACTTCTTAAACGTGTTTTCATCAATCCATTGGAGGTTTACTGGGTGATATTTTAGGATAGGAACATATTGTCTTTCTATTATTCAAAATAGCATTCAATAATTTGGTGGACTTTATGCTGGGTTCTTTTTATTTTGTCTTTAAATGATTTGTGTCTGATGAACCCGCTCATTTACCGCTAATTTTACACTTTCATTTCACTTCTTTTTCTTCATTTTTGAAGAAAAGGGGATTAGCGCCCAATCGTATCCTTAACCTCTCCAACTAAGTACATTTTGTAATCCAAAATACACCTGAAGTCTTTCATATTTTTTGCCGCTAAATTTTGTCGGCTTAATAAGCAGTTAGTCTTTTTAATTTTGAATGTATTTATAGTGTGTCCGCCCGTGTGACCATGCCACATCTCATTACCTGTGTATTGATATTAAACAGGGACCAGCACAGGTCTACTCTCTCATATTTTTAAATTCATGGCGCATATATTCTTGAACTTCATTTATATGTTCATATTGTTTTTCTCTATTTCCGTCCGTGGTCTCTTGTAATTTTATATTTGTGGGCTTGGATCATATATTCATCAGATAACTTTATGTAAATGTATGTGTATTTTCTCTATTTCCGTCTGTTTTACATTTTTTTGTTAAATTTATACATGTTATTTGATGATTGTGTTATTTTTTGTTTGTAAATGTATCAATTCATCAGAGAAAACATACATGTATTAGTTGATAAAAAAAAACATATAGAAAGTGTCACATGAACATTTACATACATGCAGACTTATAAATAAAACAAGATGTGGTATATGATTGTCAATAAACAACTCTACAAAAAAACAAATGACACAAAAATTAACAACTATATGATACCATATGACCTTCAACAATGAACAAAGCTCATACTGCATAGCCAGATATATAAAGGCTCCGAAATAAAAAAAAAAATATAAAACAATTCAAACGAGAATCTAACGGTCTGATTATTGTATACACAATGATGAAAGAAAAAACAAATATGCAACACAGCAGCAAACAACAACCAATTAATTACCAAACAGGCTCCCGACTTGGGACAGGTACATAATTATATAGACTTAAGACATCCTTAAATACTTTCCATAATCATGAATGATATTGATAGGCAAACGGTTGTCTGTTTCTGTATTTAAAAATATTTTGTTCATTTATTGTAATAGCAGTTTTTGATATATATAGGTTATACTTTGTGCGTATTTCCTCATACACATACAATTGTTTTCTAAGATGCACAGATGTAGCGAGTTACACATGTAGCTACATTTGTACATGTAGCGGTATTAAAATTTAGAAAACATTCTGATAAAACTGGTCTTAAATTTACCGTGAGGCTGTGAGAGTTTGCTTTAATTTGGTGTTTGAGCATTTTTTGATGAAGGTAAATCCAGAAAGACGCTTACCAAATTTGCAAGCGTTATTTTCATTTGAAAGCCTCACCCAGACATTGAGATGAAGAACAGCAAGTAAAGTATTCTACTGTTTGACAACTAAGTGTCATTTATATGAGCCTTCAATTGATACTTCAAAACCCTTTAATTTCCATTGAAATAGAATAGATATTTGCGCATGCAGAATAGTGCGTTATCAACGGTTATCGTTTATTGTAAGTGTTAGCTATTGATTAATTGAAGCACTTATTTCTGATACCCACATTTAACATCGATGCAACTTTGAAGCTGATAATTAGCGGAAATTCACCGCTATCCCTGGAACATAAAAGACCTATTTTCTAATATGACTAACAAGGGAGTTGAAATTTACCTTAATGTGATAATAATCCAACAGAAACACAGACAAAGGTTCATAGTGAAGTTTGATATTTTTCTTAGCAAACCAGCATTCAGACAATGAAACACCTATATCAAGCACCAAAATAGACCAAGAGACAAAAGAACTAGAATGAAAGACATATACCGTATAGTTAGCTATAAAAGGCCGCGGAAAATAGTACGTAGACTGCATTTATTTTTTCTGGTTTTATTATAAAAAAAACAACATGTCTATGAATCAAATTTTAAGATCGATAAACCAATTAAACATTCAGACCGGCAATTTTATCTCTTAATACAACAATACAATATGCTCCAATCGCCGTTTCTCAGAAGTGTGAACAGTTTTGGTTGAAGTTTAAATATTTACTCGTATATTTTTCTTATTTTTTTTTCGATAACCGGTACTCTCTCTCCCTGACATCCTGGATCTACTCCAACTGTATCCACTAACCAGGGTATTGTTGAAGGTACGTACACTCGTTGACATCCTGCATGGTTGTACTCCAACTATAACCAATAACCAGTATATTTTTTTCCAAGTCTAATGTTCTCCATGATATCCTGTATGGTTGTACTCCAACTATAGCCAATAACTAGTATATTTTTTTCCAATTCTAATGTTCTAAATGATATCCTGCATGGTTGTACTCCAACTATAACCAATAACCAGTATATTGTTTTCCAAGTCTAATGTTCTCCATGATATCCTGCATGGTTGTACTCCAACTATAACCAATAACCAGTATATTGTTTTCCAAGTCTAATGTTCTCCATGATATCCTGCATGGTTGTACTCCAACTATAGCCAATAACTAGTATATTGTTTTCCAAGTCTAATGTTCTCCATGATATCCTGCATGGTTGTACTCCAACTATAGCCAATAACTAGTATATTGTTTTCCAAGTCTAATGTTCTCCATGATATCCTGCATGGTTGTACTCCAACTATAGCCAATAACTAGTATATTGTTTTCCAAGTCTAATGTTCTCCATGATATCCTGTATGGTTGTACTCCAACTATAACCAATAACTAGTATATTGTTTTCCAAGTCTAATGTTCTCCATGATATCCTGTATGGTTGTACTCCAACTATAACCAATAACCAGTATATTGTTTTCCAAGTCTAATGTTCTCCATGATATCCTGCATGGTTGTACTCCAACTATAACCAATAACTAGTATATTGTTTTCCAAGTCTAATGTTCTCCATGATATCCTGTATGGTTGTACTCCAACTATAACCAATAACTAGTATTGTTTCCAAGTCTAATGTTCTCCATGATATCCTGCATGGTTGTACTCCAACTATAGCCAATAACTAGTATATTGTTTTCCAAGTCTAATGTTCTCCATGATATCCTGCATGGTTGTACTCCAACTATAACCAATAACTAGTATATTGTTTTCCAAGTCTAATGTTCTCCATGATATCCTGCATGTTTGTACTCCAACTATAGCCAATAACTAGTATATTGTTTTCCAAGTCTAATGTTCTCCATGATATCCTGCATGGTTGTACTCCAACTATAACCAATAACTAGTATATTGTTTTCCAAGTCTAATGTTCTCCATGATATCCTGCATGGTTGTACTCCAACTATAACCAATAACTAGTATATTGTTTTCCAAGTCTAATGTTCTCCATGATATCCTGCATGGTTGTACTCCAACTATAACCAATAACTAGTATATTGTTTTCCAAGTCTAATGTTCTCCATGATATCCTGCATGGTTGTACTCCAACTATAGCCAATAACTAGTATATTGTTTTCCAAGTCTAATGTTCTCCATGATATCCTGCATGGTTGTACTCCAACTATAACCAATAACCAGTATATTGTTTTCCAAGTCTAATGTTCTCCATGATATCCTGCATGGTTGTACTCCAACTATAACCAATAACTAGTATATTGTTTTCCAAGTCTAATGTTCTCCATGATATCCTGCATGGTTGTACTCCAACTATAGCCAATAACTAGTATATTGTTTTCCAAGTCTAATGTTCTCCATGATATCCTGTATGGTTGTACTCCAACTATAGCCAATAACTAGTATATTGTTTTCCAAGTCTAATGTTCTCCATGATATCCTGCATGGTTGTACTCCAACTATAGCCAATAACTAGTATATTGTTTTCCAAGTCTAATGTTCTCCATGATATCCTGTATGGTTGTACTCCAACTATAGCCAATAACTAGTATATTGTTTTCCAGTCTAATGTTCTCCATGATATCCTGTATGGTTGTACTCCAACTATAGCCAATAACTAGTATATTGTTTTCCAAGTCTAATGTTCTCCATGATATCCTGTATGGTTGTACTCCAACTATAACCAATAACTAGTATATTGTTTTCCACGTCTTATGGTCTCCCGGTTATTAGTCTGTTTCCGGCCGTTATTGAAATTCTTGACAATATTTGTATATTCCGAAGGCATACTGAATGTTTTACGGAGGGACCAACCTACCGGTTATCATGTATGGTTCTTCTCCAACTATACCCACTAATTAGTGTATAGTTTTTCCAAGTCTGGTTTATCCCTGACATACTGGTTCTACTCCAACTATAGCAACCAACCAGGGTATTGTTTTCAAACAAACATAGATGTATTAAATCACAAAATCTTAACATGTATTTGACCAAATGCTAAAATATAGTATTCGAGATATCGATTTGACCACGTACATTTTAATCTCTAATCTATAAAATGAGGTCGAGATCAGACAAATATTTAATGATGAACATAAAGACGTTAAATTTACAAAAACATATTTACCAAATATAGTTTACTTATACCTTATAATAATTGAGTATTTCACATAACAAAACAAAAATCAGGTATTAAGTATCTAGGTCTACTAGCTTCTGAACTTCAAAGATTAATACATGTCTTAAGGGGGCTCGCGGGTCTGAATAATAAAAAATGTATAATACATGTAAGATTTCGCTATAATTTTCTATAAATGAACTTTCTCATATACTTTATAGAAAAATGAAATAAAATAATGGGGTCACCGTTCATTTAAGCTCACAATCTGCCTCCGAAAGAAGCATACAAAGTTAATGTCCTTTTTTTCTGTTGAACTAATAGGAGAAATAGAGGTTATATTGAAATAAAACAAAAAGGAACTAAATTACAGAAATTGCTTAAATTATACAATTATTTAGCTTATTTGAAAACAATAAAAAAAAAATATAGGTCACCGATGAGTAAAAAAAGATATTTCAATTTTGATGCCAAAAAATGGCACTTTTGCACCAAAGGAGGATAATTTGGAGCTTTTTCAATGATATTAACATTTGAAAAGTCATCTGGGGCCAGATCGAATCGATTTTTTTAGGGATGTTTTTATACCATACAACAAAGTAATAACTAATAGTGTAATAAATAAAATTTGTAATGAAAAAACAAATTTTTTTTTTAATGTTTAGTGTTTTGCTGAAATTTTTCTACCCGCTAGCCTCCTTAATAAAAGTAGTATAAGCCGCTTGATTGTAGTTCCTGTGTCATTGCATGCGAGACAAAAATTATAAGTTATGTTAGAAAAAAAGTTATATTAAATAAACTAATTTAAAAGGGAAATCTTATCGCAGAGGTCCTAATGTAAGAAATTACCATTTATTAAATATTCATTGTTAATATATGAGACTGATCATGTGAGTCTGATAAAAAACAAGAGGCTCTCAAGAGCCTGAATCGCTCACCTTAATTCTTTTGGTTAAATCTCTCATCAATGATTATTTTGGCTTTTCAATTTATTTAAATGTTTTTTGGATCGTCCTATTTTCTTCAAAAGCCAAAAAAAATAATCATTTTCTCCTATGTTCTATTTTAGCCATAGGAGCTATGTTTCTTGACATACAAGGAAATAAAATATAAAATTTATACGAGATACTCTGAAACTCATTTAGCCTAAGTTTGGCTGAAATTGATACAGCAGTTTCAAAGGAGAAGATTTTTTAAAGTAAGTCAACATGATGAACAAATTGTGAAAAAAAGTCTTTAAAGGGCAATAACTCCTTAAGGGGTCAATTGACAATTTTGGTCAAATTGACTTAATTGAAGATCTTACTTTGCTGAACATTATTGCTGTTTACAGTTTATTTCTATCTATAATTATATTCAAGATAATAAACAAAAACAGCAAAATTTCCTTAAAATTATCAATTCAGGGGCAGCAACCCAACAACAGGTTGTCTGATTCATCTGAAAATTTCAGGGCAGATAGATCTTGACCTGATAAACAATATTACCCACGTCAGATTTGCTCTAAATGCTTTGGTTTTTGAGTTATAAGCCAAAATCTGCTTTTGACCCCTATGTTCTATTTTTCGCAATAGCGACCATGTTTGTTGATAGATCATAACTTCGGATACAATTTACAAACTAGATACCCTAAGGAACATTCAGTTAAAGTTTGGAAGTATTTGGCCCAGTAGTTTCAGAGGAGAAGATTTTTGTAAAAGATTACTAAGATTTACGAAAAATGGTTAAAAATTGACTATAAAGGGCAATAACTCCTAAAGGGGTCAACTGACCATTTCCGTCATGTTGACTTATTTGTAAATCTTACTTTGCTGAACATTATTGCTGTTTACAGTTTATCTCTATCTATAATAATATTCAAGATAATAACCAAAAACAGCAAAATTTCTTTAAAATTACCAATTCAGGGGCAGTAATCCAACAACAGGTTGTCTGATTCATCTGAAAATTTCAGGGCAGATAGATCTTGACCTGATAAACAATATTACCCACGTCAGATTTGCTCTAAATGCTTTGGTTTTTGAGTTATAAGCCAAAAACTGCATTTGACCCCTATGTTCTATTTTTAGCAATGGCGACCATGTTTGTTGATAGATCACAACTTCGGATACAATTTACAAATTAGATACCCTAAGGAACATTCAGTTAAAGTTTGGAAGTATTTGGCCCAGTAGTTTCAGAGGAGAAGAATTTTGTAAAAGATTACTAAGATTTACGAAAAATGGTTAAAAATTGACTATAAAGGGCAATAACTCCTAAAGGGGTCAACTGACCATTTCCGTCATGTTGACTTATTTGTAAATCTTACTTTGCTGAACATTATTCCTGTTAACAGTTTATCTCTATCTATAATAATATTCAAGATAATAACCAAAAACAGCAAAATTTCCTTAAAATTACCAATTCAGGGGCAGCAACCCAACAACGGGTTGTCTGATTCATCTGAAAATTTCAGGGCAGATAGATCTTGACCTGATAAACAATATTACCCCATGTCAGATTGCTCTAAATGCTTTGGTTTTTGAGTTATAAGCCAAAAACTGCATTTGACCCCTATGTTCTATTTTTCGCAATGGCGACCATGTTTGTTGATAGATCAAAACTTCGGATACAATTTATAAATTAGATACCCTAAGGAACATTCAGTTAAAGTTTGAAAGTATTTGGCCCAGTAGTTTCAGAGGAGAAGATTCTTGAAATAGTTTACGACGACAGACGACGACAGACGACGACAGACGACGGACGACGACGGACGCCAAGTGATGGCATAAGCTCACTTGTCCCTTCGGGACAGGTGAGCTAAAAAAAGTTTGATATATTATGACTTATATCTATAATATTATGCAACTGTTTATATATACTAGTCTAGTGGTTGTTAAAGGAAATAGTACTCTCAAATGTAACTGAAGTTGAATCATTAGAACATGTACTTATTTATGTTTAAAAATATCCTAAGATATTATAGTTTGTACTTTCACTTTTACTTCCTCAAGTTAACATGACGCGTAATTATTAATAATCAGAAAATATTCCCCACTAAGTCTAATTCTATATCTGAATATTGATCCCATGTGAAAATTTTCAAGTCTGTCACTTAAACCACAATCTAAAAAAACAAGATATATACACGTGTTCAAGCTGTTATGGTTGTTTAAAGTCTGTGATTAACTAAGCGTTTCGTGTTTCTATAGATTATATATAAATTTTTTTGTATCCATTGTAGTGTAACCTATTGTAAATATCTTTAGAAAAGGTTTTCTCAAAAATACGTTTTGCATTTGTTTCTGTTTATGGATACATGCACTTGTGTAGGAGGACATATTCACAACGACATGCTTTTCTTAACTTATGACATTTTCGAATAAAACCTTGTGAAAGGGGAAATATACTTTACATTGAAATTTTAGTCCGGGAAATCATGGTTTATTCAGCTGCAAATGGGTTTGAACCAACCATCTCTTAAGGTTGTTAGTTTCTGTGTCATTTTGTTCTCTTGTGGAGAGTTGTCTTATTGGCAATCATACCCACATCTTCTTTTTAATATTAATCAAAATAAAAAGGTTTCATCTTTCACAGCCTACATTTAAACCAATTCGTGACTATTGATTTTACTACGGTGTTGGTGATAATACGGGTTTTGCTTTCCAGTTCGCCTTTATTGTATTAGTTAGAAGTTTCGGAATTGATAACTATATAAAAGTATATATCAAAATGTGCGTAATTTAAAGTAGAAATGGGAAATGCCTTAAAATCAATACTTTTATTCATTTTGTTACTCGAATGATCCCTCATAACACTGATTTTGAGCGTGTAGACAAGTAACACCGCGACATATGATCAGCGTTGCTTTGGAGTTATTCTTGTCATTTTTTAAACTTATTAAAAAAAAGTTGTACTCCTAGCAAGAGTAGTCTTTGGTGTTAATGGTGTATGTTTTATTTATGACGTCATCGTTAACTGGACGCGTCTGACTAGGACGAAAAGTTCACTTTGTTTTGTGGTCAAGCCGAAAATAGAAAAAAAAATATGGATAGGGGTGAAGTTAAGAGTGATTTTAAAAAGTAATTCAAATAGATTATTCCGAAAATGATATATCTTTTTATTCCGTATATAATAAGGAAAAAAAAAATTTGTTACAACATTTCAAAAGATCGTGTCAGAATTAATGAGTTTTTGAAATTTGTATTTCTGTCACAAAACCCAAATCTTGCATACTTTTTGGAGCTCTTCAAAATTCGAACGAATGCTGCAGATCCAAACCACAATTTACATATTCACCCTTCCTGTGTCAAAATTATACAATAAATATACAACTTTCTATGTCTTCAATTAGTAAGTATTGTTTAAATTATGTCTTAAATTGTTCATTTTATTAAATCCGTTGAAATGTCACACTCGCCGTTTTCTGACGTTTTGGCGTATTTTGTTAAGTGTTTTATGAAAAGTAATAAGCAGTTGCAGTCTTTTCTACGATATGAAATTTTATTCAGACGTGAAAACTATTTTTTTAAGTGTATGAAAAAAAATTGTGTCGAAGTTTTAGGAGAAAATATTGAAAAAAAAATAAACGCGATCTTTTTGTTTTTGTCTAGTCAAAATGTCACAAAACGCCGTTTTTTTACATTTTTGTTACAAGTATAATGAGTCATATTATACAGTTTTGGAGGGGGGAAATTTGAAATTATAATAGCACAAAAAATACTATATAACATTAAAATCTACTGTTCAGGGATTTTTTGGAACCCATTTTCGATCACATGTCGGAAGAATTAACGACACAGTCAGCGACTACTTTTGTCTAGACAGTCATAATGTCACACCATGCTTTTTTTACTTGTTTTGACGTTACGTTCTGTAAAACTTGACACGTAGTGCCTAAACGTCGCAAATTACGGAAGCCTTTACGTGCCATGCTAATTAACTTTTTCCAATTTGATATGACGAATTATGAATTTGATATAACAGATTATGAATTTGATATAACAAATTATGAATTTGATATAACAAAATATGAATTTAATATTATTAACAAATAATCAATTTGATATAACAGATTATCAATTTGGTATAACAAATCAATTTGATATAACAGATCATCAATTTGATATAACAAATTATCAATTAGAAATTACAAATTATCAATTACAAATTACAAATTGTCAATTTGATATAACAAATTGTGAATTTTCTTACCAATAGTATGATTTAATTACATGTATAATAATGAGATTCATTAAAACATTGCGTAACCCACATTGGTGCATTTTTTTGTGTATTGATTCATTGTTTATCTGACGTCCAGCGACAAATATGTCATTGAATGCTTATTCAAAACTTTCTTACCAGGTTTAATGTTTCTGAAACCCTCTCCCTCCTCTTTTATATATTATTTGAGGCAGTTTGGGGGACTAGTTTGAACGTTCTCTATTCAGTACATGGGACCTGGTGTCTTAGAACGAACGATTATAATAGAAAAAGGATCAATTTATATTGCACATTTTCAAATCAGAAAGAATGGATAGTGTGTTTCTAGGGACATGGGAACATGCAAGGATAAAAAATGCTTCCCCTTCCTCAAAATCCTGGCATGCTTCTTTATCAATTTCGATGGGCACATACAAGGATTAATGAAACATCCTTTAGTTCATCCTTGCATTTTTCTTTTTATGTTTGTTTCAATATTTATTTTGTTTGCACACTTTTTATTAAAAACAAAGACCCATGCGCGAGATCTAGAAGAGAACACATATGTGACCAGCCACGACATATCCAGGCTTATGGAGGTAGAACGTCAATGTGAGACAAACGCCGTTTACTTTATGACTAGCCATTTCCAGGCTTAGGAGGGTACATTGTCTAAAATATGATTTTTGTATATTTATCTAGAATAGTCCGAAACAAAACTCTCTGTCATTTTATTATGACATATTTGTTGTAATAGCAATGAAACGAGTCATTTCTAATACCGGTATGAAAATGAGACTGTTTTATGACGACTTTTATTTATTGAAGGCACTAATTTATAAAACACAAAATTATTGTATTAATTGGCTTTTAGTGATGTTCAATAGCGTATTTGAATAAAATTTCAAAGACTTAAATTTACTCCAATGCAAACAATTCTTAGCTCTATTTTAGAACATGTAATTTAAACTTGTTGAAATGAAGTTAGTTTAAAATTTGTCAAAGTAAGCATTAAGAATTCCTTTTTTAATTTAGATTTATTATGCATGTCTCTATACATAGTATGCGACGCGTAACAGTTTATAAGTAGGTGTTATCTTAAATGCATTTGATACGGTGCATTAGTTATGGACATATTCAGACTTCATTTATGAAAGGAAATCTATAGAGCAGAAATTTGAGACCAAAGACGCTAAAATTGTTTATAACATTAAACATTTCAGCATCGACGGTAAAGGAATCTGTAAGGTATTCATCTTCTCATTTTAATTATTTTGATTTGGAAATTTTTTTTGTATCAATTTAAAATGTAGATTCAAATATTTTTCACCTCAAACGATAAAGTAAAACTTCTTCAAACTTATATATGATGTACAGTTCGGCGTCCGCAAAAAAGAAGCGAAGGAAAGTGTTTATCTCTTCTTCACAAATACGTATTTCATTGAATCTCGATATTTATCATGTTTATAATTTTTCTAACAATGACGTTCTACCTCCATAAGCCTGCAAATGTCATGGCGGGTCACATATGCCCATGTACAATCAGTGCAAAAGGGATCTGATATATCAAATTTATAAATTTTTATTTCAAATTATCATAATTTTGATACAATATCTTAACAGATTTTATCGAATCTATTTAAAATTAATATCTGTATCTGTTTCGGCAGAGGACATAGCGCATTGGTAGGACATTTTAGAGAAAAAAAATCTAACGTTTTAGCGCCAAAGTAAAGACCATTTTAGCCCAAAATTTTAAACCCATTTGAGCGAAAATGGAAATTGTCAATGCCCATTTTAGAGCAATACTTTAATCCATTTTATGATTAATGATTAATGATCAATATTTTTTTTAAATGGAAGCAAGACAGCACAATTTAAAAAATATCATGTCCATTAAAATATAACACTAAAATTCTAAAATCAAATTTTAGAAGTCCGTTCTAGCCTGGAATTTATATTCCAGAGAACGTACGTAATGGGCTCTGGGTATACCCCCTGTACAATACTGTTCATAAAGTTGCAGTAGGAACTGATTTTTCTCTTTATCTTGTCTAGATTGTGGTGCACATTCGTTTATACATTGTATTTTTATATATGTTGTTGTTTACAATTTGATAATAGTATCAAGAAAAACGTAAATAGCTGAGTGACAACTATACAAAGTGAACAAATATATATAATCATACAACTTTAATATTAAGCCAGCATAGTGGTACAATGTTCATGTATACAGAAAGTACTAAGGGAATGACTATTGTCAAAAGTACTTGAATGTGGTCCTAAGTGAGCTGTTTTTCTTAATTGAAACAAGTAAGCAGATACTGGTAAACTTATCACGACTTTTGGTGTTAGTTTTGATTACTTAACATTTAAAAATTATGTTCTTTTTACCTGAAAACAATGGCTCCTTTAAACTAAGTAAATGCTCTGATGCACGGACGAGTGGTGTCAAATGAGTTGTCGTAAACTTTCAATATACTTTAATATTATAATCTGGATAAATTATAAAACGATAGAACAAATATCTATTTATTAGGATGCACATAATTACCGCAAACACCATTGAATAATTTGTTTTTTAATTGACTTTTCTTTAAAACGTATTTTGTGATTTATTAAAAAAATAATATATTTCATTTGCACTAAAATGTCTGTTTAATTGATATAAAATCAGTTCAAGGGGCTACCGAATCCAGTGTCGTATGCATCATCAAACGTATATGATTAATCATTATTAAACAAGCATATATAGCTATAGCGTTTCCAGATTATTCTTCAACTTATAAGTTGTGTTCCTGTTGATATCTTCCGCTAAAGTCAAAGTTGATGAACTTTTTATTCGATATTTACACTGTTACATGAATTAAATACTTTCCTACCCCAGATTTCCGGATATTTAATTTGCGATACATATCTGAGAGTAAACAGCTACATTTATCACTTTTCTATACTGATCGACCTTGTGAATCTTATCGACACGCTATTTTGATGACTAAGATGTTTGCCGCTGGACACTGAGTAGCCGATAATCAAAAAAATTATCTATATTTTCACAAGCGTGTGTATTTAAGTAAAGACTTTTATACACTTGCATTTAATGTTTAATCCGTTCTTTTGTCCGATTTTTTTTTTTTGTTTAATTTGATGTTTGTTTACTCTTTAAACGTTGGATACCAAGATTATAATAAGACTGGTTACTTGTATCTTGTCTATGTTTTTTTCAGGTATGAGCGAAACCCATTGTAGTATCAGTCATCATAATTTTTTGTTTAGCCATCATGATATCAACTCTCGCAAGGATTTGTATAGTGTCACTATACAAATCCTTGACTCTCGTTATTCAATTTAAATAGTAAGAATAAACTCGCCTAAGGCTCGTTTATTATTATATTGAAATAAAATAACCCGAGTTATTAAAGCAATATCCAATTCTCCCTCGTTATGAAATCTAGAAATATACAACAATCATTGAAGCGTGTCAGCCACAAATTTCATGTATTCGCTTTTGACATTCCTGTAAAAAATGTTTGCCACAGTCTTTTCAAAAATTTGAAAACTAGTCAATATTTCTAATGGACGAATCAATGCGCCCAGTCGTCATTTCGTTGCTTCTTCACTAAGGATTCAGGAGTAGGTGCTAGGATTTTGGACTATAAATATTTTATCACAAAAAAGTTACTTGAAATCTTGCAAAGGATATTTGCGCAAACTTTTAAGTTTGGTAACACACATTATTTTCAAAGTACATTTTTTGCAAATGGTCTTAGATTGATACGAATTCGAAGATTTTTGTGGTAGTCATGTTTTCGTGACGTCTCAATTCTATGTATGTATTGTTTCTATCGTATTCATTGCCATGGGCCCAGGTTTAATTTTTTTTAATGTTTTAATCGCGTAATAACCAAGTATACGTGTATGGATATACCATGTTTCCGATCTTATAATTGAACAGCCGAAGGCATCACGGAAATAGGAAGATGAAATGATGACAAATACATGTAATATGACATACTTTTTATTATACATGTAGGTGACAAAATATGTCTTCACGAATTCAGAAAATTCAGACATTTACTTATAGGAAATTACAACCAGACTCAAGCTAGCGACCAATCCTAGCGACCAATCAAGCTAGCGACCAATTCTAGCGACCACTAAAGAACACAATGAGAATCAACTTGTCAAAGAATCATAATGTGGTATATGAGAAAACCACAAAACGACATCATGAAACAACGTTCTGTTAAAAATAGAATATGGCTACCATTACGGTTTATATTGTTTTTTACCTTTAAATAACTAGAGATATCCATCATATCAAGTCAGAAGGGACACTACAACATCAATGTCGTCTGTAGCCTAATGTACTGACTAGTTTGCTTGCTAAATGTCTGCATCAATATAAATCAGTAAAGGGAGAACGTCCCAGAAAATCGTAAAAAGTCAAAATATCGTAATTCATAGAAAAACAAAGGAGATAGGGTATCTTTAATCAGCAAATGCACAGCGAAAAATACACAAAAAGCAAAGGAACAATCTTTTTAGCGAACTATTTTTATTCCCCTACATAAACACATACTTTATGTTATTATATATGTATTAATAGAATGGAAAGTGCGCTCCTCTACGTATTTTACTCTATAGAGAAGGACATATACTATATTTTGAGGTCTTCTTTACGTTTTCTCGGTTTTCCAAACTCTTAACCGAGATGGTAAACAAAAATCATGGATTGCAAATAAACTATTAAAAACGGATCGTATATCCCCCAATCACATAATCGTTATATACGAGTAATTTACGGATACGAAATGAGAATAAAAAGTAAACGAATTAAATTAGAAAAAAACAACAGTGTTTGTCTACGGTGATTTGCTCGCATAATTATTTTCCATGTTCAGAGAACCGTAAATAATTTTAAAAAGAACATATTTTAATAAACATGTGTACCTAGTTTCAACTTGATCTGACTACAATGTCGTCTTAGATTCAATCTAAATCAATGGATACACGGAAAAACGAACGAACGAACAAACCTACACATCAGATAACATTAGGCAGCAACAATTTGATTTTCTTGGGGGGGGGGGGGGGGAGGGGGTGGCTATGGATTTTTTTGGGAAAAAAAGTTTGTTTCCAGTTTTGGGAGAAAAAAATAATTTGTTTCTGATCCTGAGAAAAAAAAATTGTTTGTTTCACCCTCAGCTGCCACTATTTGTCCAGAAACCCCCCCCCCCCGAAAATCAAATGGTTGCTGCCTTACGGTCTTTACTGTTGTATGCGTAGCATAGAATAACTATTTAATGTGAGTTGACTTAAACTCGTTCCTGTGTAAAATGTATAAGCTTTCAAATAAACGAAATAAGAAATATCTTATGTTCGAAAGAATTATTATATACTGGCTTTCTATACAATCGGCATCCTCAAATGGTCCGAGTACACAGTTATCGTTCTTTGATTTTTCGTTGTCCACGAATATAGTCCTTAGTGTGGACAGTGTGTTATTTGTCATTTTTTTTTATACCCCTTCTAAATGTATTTCTTCATGTTTTATGCCTCAAATAGCAAGTAAGGGGGATTAAAGCACATTGTAAAAAAAAATTGGGTCATGAATTTTAAAGTAAAGTAGTGATTTGGTCCGGTTAATTAGAAAAGGTTAAAAGATAGCACATCGGAAGCTTTCGAAAGATTTCAGGACCCCCTTAACATAAAATTGTCCGTATTTGGAGTTAGATCCAAGGAATTTTTCTTTGATATTTGGGTGCTATTGATAAAGTGTAGGTGGGATTCAATTCCCAGAAGGTTTTAACCCCAAAAACATCATTTCAGTGGTCCCTGCTCTGATTTATTACCTTCCAGTTGAGCCATGTTCGGTGGCGAACTTTACCGTATGAAGCTTGCGAGGCCTTCCGAAAGAATGTACGTTGGACACGAAAAAAAAAAAACATCACCACGTGTGTGAAAAAACTTTGCCGTAGGGAACTGTACAGAAAGACTGAAAAATGAGCCCATACCCATAACTGTATAGGTACCCCAGACTTTGGATGGCCAGTGAAGTCTTCAGGTGCACTTTCCCACCCAGGGATTGATATGAGTTGAAGATATGGATAATAGCTTTCAATCTAACTACCTGCGGTAAAGAACTTTGCCGTAGGGGGATGGGAGTAAAGCGACTGCTGCCACCACCCATAATGGACCAAAATGAGAAATTGAGTATGTTGTTGTCAGCTTCCGGTGCACTTTCCCACCTGGGGATTTTCATGAATAAAAGGGTCTGGGACAAGCTTTTAATCCCACTAGTGTGGGAAAAAACTTTGCCGTAGGGAACTGTACAGAAAGACTGAAAAATGAGCCCATACCCATAACTGTATAGGTAACTCAGACTTTGGATGGCCTGTGAAGTCTTCAGGTGCACTTTCCCACCCAGGGATTGATACGAGTTGAAGATATGGATAATAGCTTTCAATCTAACTACCTGCGGTAAAGAACTTTGCCGTAGGGGGATGGGAGTAAAGCGACTGCTGCCACCACCCATAATGGACCAAAATGAGAAATTGAGTATGTTGTTGTCAGCTTCCGGTGCACTTTCCCACCTGGGGATTTTCATGAATAAAAGGGTCTGGGACAAGCTTTTAATCCCACTAGGTGTGGGAAAAAACTTTGCCGTAGGGAACTGTACAGAAAGACTGAAAAATGAGCCCATACCCATAACTGTATAGGTAACTCAGACTTTGGATGGCCTGTGAAGTCTTCAGGTGCACTTTCCCACCCAGGGATTGATACGAGTTGAAGATATGGATAATAGCTTTCAATCTAACTACCGCGGTAAAGAACTTTGCCGTAGGGGGATGGGAGTAAAGCGACTGCTGCCACCACCCATAATGGACCAAAATGAGAAATTGAGTATGTTGTTGTCAGCTTCCGGTGCACTTTCCCACCTGGGGATTTTCATGAATAAAAGGGTCTGGGACAAGCTTTTAATCCCACTAGGTGTGGGAAAAAACTTTGCCGTAGGGAACTGTACAGAAAGACTGAAAAATGAGCCCATACCCATAACTGTATAGGTAACTCAGACTTTGGATGGCCTGTGAAGTCTTCAGGTGCACTTTCCCACCCAGGGATTGATACGAGTTGAAGATATGGATAATAGCTTTCAATCTAACTACCTGCGTAAAGAACTTTGCCGTAGGGGGATGGGAGTAAAGCGACTGCTGCCACCACCCATAATGGACCAAAATGAGAAATTGAGTATGTTGTTGTCAGCTTCCGGTGCACTTTCCCACCTGGGGATTTTCATGAATAAAAGGGTCTGGGACAAGCTTTAATCCCACTAGGTGTGGGAAAAAACTTTGCCGTAGGGAACTGTACAGAAAGACTGAAAAATGAGCCCATACCCATAACTGTATAGGTAACTCAGACTTTGGATGGCCTGTGAAGTCTTCAGGTGCACTTTCCCACCCAGGGATTGATACGAGTTGAAGATATGGATAATAGCTTTCAATCTAACTACCTGCGGTAAAGAACTTTGCCGTAGGGGGATGGGAGTAAAGCGACTGCTGCCACCACCCATAATGGACCAAAATGAGAAATTGAGTATGTTGTTGTCAGCTTCCGGTGCACTTTCCCACCTGGGGATTTTCATGAATAAAAGGGTCTGGGACAAGCTTTTAATCCCACTGGTGTGGGAAAAAACTTTGCCGTAGGGAACTGTACAGAAAGACTGAAAAATGAGCCCATACCCATAACTGTATAGGTACCTCAGACTTTGGATGGCCAGTGAAGTCTTCAGGTGCACTTTCCCACCCAGGGATTGATACGAGTTGAAGATATGGATAATAGCTTTCAATCTAACTACCTGCGGTAAAGAACTTTGCCGTAGGGGGATGGGAGTAAAGCGACTGCTGCCACCACCCATAATGGACCAAAATGAGAAATTGAGTATGTTGTTGTCAGCTTCCGGTGCACTTTCCCACCTGGGGATTTTCATGAATAAAAGGGTCTGGGACAAGCTTTTAATCCCACTAGGTGTGGGAAAAAACTTTGCCGTAGGGAACTGTACAGAAAGACTGAAAAATGAGCCCATACCCATAACTGTATAGGTACCTCAGACTTTGGATGGCCAGTGAAGTCTTCAGGTGCACTTTCCCACCCAGGGATTGATACGAGTTGAAGATATGGATAATAGCTTTCAATCTAACTACCTGCGGTAAAGAACTTTGCCGTAGGGGGATGGGAGTAAAGCGACTGCTGCCACCACCCATAATGGACCAAAATGAGAAATTGAGTATGTTGTTGTCAGCTTCCGGTGCACTTTCCCACCTGGGATTTTCATGAATAAAAGGGTCTGGGACAAGCTTTTAATCCCACTAGGTGTGGGAAAAAACTTTGCCGTAGGGAACTGTACAGAAAGACTGAAAAATGAGCCCATACCATAACTGTATAGGTAACTCAGACTTTGGATGGCCTGTGAAGTCTTCAGGTGCACTTTCCCACCCAGGGATTGATACGAGTTGAAGATATGGATAATAGCTTTCAATCTAACTACCTGCGATAAAGAACTTTGCCGTAGGGGGATGGGAGTAAAGCGACTGCTGCCACCACCCATAATGGACCAAAATGAGAAATTGAGTATGTTGTTGTCAGCTTCCGGTGCACTTTCCCACCTGGGGATTTTCATGAATAAAAGGGTCTGGGACAAGCTTTTAATCCACTAGGTGTGGGAAAAAACTTTGCCGTAGGGAACTGCACAGAAAGGCTGAAAAATGAGCCCATACCCATAACTGTATAGGTACCTCAGACTTTGGATGGCCAGTGAAGTCTTCAGGTGCACTTTCCCACCCAGGGATTGATACGAGTTGAAGATATGGATAATAGCTTTCAATCTAACTACCTGCGGTAAAGAACTTTGCCGTAGGGGATGGGAGTAAAGCGACTGCTGCCACCACCCATAATGGACCAAAATGAGAAATTGAGTATGTTGTTGTCAGCTTCCGGTGCACATTCCCATCTGGGAATTTTCATGAATAAAAGGGTCTGGGACAAGCTTTTAATCCCACTAGGTGTGGGAAAAAACTTTGCCGTAGGGAACTGTACAGAAAGACTGAAAAATGAGCCCATACCCATAACTGTATAGGTACCTCAGACTTTGGATGGCCAGTGAAGTCTTCAGGTGCACTTTCCCACCCAGGGATTGATATGAGTTGAAGATATGGATAATAGCTTTCAATCTAACTACCTGCGGTAAAGAACTTTGCCGTAGGGAGATGGGAGTAAAGCGACTGCTGCCACCACCCATAATGGACCAAAATGAGAAATTGAGTATGTTGTTGTCAGCTTCCGGTGCACTTTCCCACCTGGGGATTTTCATGAATAAAAGGGTCTGGGACAAGCTTTTAATCCCACTAGGTGTGGGAAAAAACTTTGCCGTAGGGAACTGTACAGAAATGACCGAAAATTGAAACCATACCAATAACTGTAGGTACTCAGCTTTGGATGGCGTAAGTCTTAAGGTCACTTTCCCACCAGGATGATACGAGTTGAAGATATGGATAATAGCTTTTCAATCTTAAATACCTGCGGCTAAAGAACTTTGCCGTAGGGGATGGAGAAAGCGACTGCTGCCACCCATTAATGACCAAATGAAATTGAGTATGTTGTTGTAAGCTCCGGTGCACATTCCCATCTGGGATTTTCTGAATAATAGGGTCTGGGACATGCTTTTAATCCCACTAGGTGTGGGAAAAAACTTTGCCGTAGGTGTACAGAAAGCTGAAAATTGACCCATACCATACTGTATAGTACCCAGATTGGAATGGCCATGAAGTCTTCAGGTGCACTCCCACCCAGGGATTGATACGAGTTGAGTATGGATAATGCTTTTCATCTATCTACCGCCGGTAAGAACTTTGCCGTAGGGGATGGAGTAAAGCGACTTGCTGCCCAACCCATAATGACATAATGCAGAATTGGTATGGTGAAGTGTCAGAACTGCAACCCATCCTGGAATTTCATATAGTTGGACAGTTTAATCATGGTGTGGCAGAAAAAACTTTGCCGTAACCCTGCAGAAGTTTTGACCGCAGGTGGTTAGATTGATAGATTTATCCATATCTTCAACTCGTATCAATCCAGGGTGGGAAAGTGCACCTGAAGACTTACTTGTCCATCCAAAGTCTGAGGTACCTATTACAGTATGGGTATGGGCTCATGTTTCACTCTTTCTGTACAGTTCCCTACGGCAAAGTTTTACCCACACTAGTGGATTGAAAGCTTGTCCCAGACCCTTTTATTCATGCAATGCCCGGGTGGGAAAGTTTCACCAGAAGCTGACAAACCATACCCAATTTTCATTTTTGTCCATTACGGTGGTGGCAGCAGTGGCTTTACTGCCACCCCCCTACGGCAAAGTTTTTGACCGCAGGTGGTTAGATCGATAGATTTTATCCATATCTTCAACTCGTATCAATTCCAGGGTGGGAAAGTGCACCTGAAGACTTCACTGTCCATCCAAAGTCTGAGGTACCTATACAGTAATGGGTATGGGCTCATGTTTTCACTCTTTCTGTACAGTTTCCCTACGGCAAAGTTTTTACCCACACCTAGTGGGATTGAAAGCTTGTCCCAGACCCTTTTATTCATGCAAATGCCCGGGTGGGAAAGTGCACCAGAAGCTGACAACCCCATACCCAATTTCTCATTTTTGTCCATTACGGGTGGTGGCAGCAGTGGCTTTACTGCACCCCCCCTACGGCAAAGTTTTTGACCGCAGGTGGTTAGATCGATAGATTTTATCCATATCTTCAACTCGTATCAATTCCAGGGTGGGAAAGTGCACCTGAAGACTTCACTGTCCATCCAAAGTCTGAGGTACCTATACAGTAATGGGTATGGGCTCATGTTTTCACTCTTTCTGTACAGTTCCCTACGGCAAAGTTTTTACCCACACCTAGTGGATTGAAAGCTTGTCCCAGACCCTTTTATTCATGCAAATGCCCGGGTGGGAAAGTGCACCAGAAGCTGACAACCCCATACCCAATTTCTCATTTTTGTCCATTACGGGTGGTGGCAGCAGTGGCTTTACTGCCACCCCCCCCTACGCAAAGTTTTTGACCGCAGGTGGTTAGATCGATAGATTTTATCCATATCTTCAACTCGTATCAATTCCAGGGTGGGAAAGTGCACCTGAAGACTTCACTGTCCATCCAAAGTCTGAGGTACCTATACAGTAATGGGTATGGGCTCATGTTTTCACTCTTTCTGTACAGTTCCCTACGGCAAAGTTTTTCCCACACCTAGTGGGATTGAAAGCTTGTCCCAGACCCTTTTATTCATGCAAATGCCCGGGTGGGAAAGTGCACCAGAAGCTGACAACCCCATACCCAATTTCTCATTTTTGTCCATTACGGGTGGTGGCAGCAGTGGCTTTACTGCACCCCCCCTACGGCAAAGTTTTTGACCGCAGGTGGTTAGATCGATAGATTTTATCCATATCTTCAACTCGTATCAATTCCAGGGTGGGAAAGTGCACCTGAAGACTTCACTGTCCATCCAAAGTCTGAGGTACCTATACAGTAATGGGTATGGGCTCATGTTTTCACTCTTTCTGTACAGTTCCCTACGGCAAAGTTTTTACCCACACCTAGTGGGATTGAAAGCTTGTCCCAGACCCTTTTATTCATGCAAATGCCCGGGTGGGAAAGTGCACCAGAAATATTACATTAATTTCTGGACCTATGGCTGGTATAGCTATGAAAATACGGAAAGTCAAACAGAAAATAGCCTATTAAACATGTAAAAAGAACATTGATGTTTTTATAAACTATCTTTGAAGGCTAAATTAGTAGTCAGCTGTCTGAAAATGAATTTTATTGCACAACAAGTTTCATATATAAAAAATCCACAGGGGCCAAAATGCGAAACCAAACTCCTAACTGTGTATTGATGTCTTCTGGTTCCCCAGAAATTCCAGAATAAAAACAGGTACTAAGCCAACTCTACAACGGGGGGAATATGCCCTGTTTTTTACTAATTTTTTTCTGATTATTATTCAACACGGGTCTTTAGTGATCCTAAGTGAATACGCTTTCATTTGATACCAAAATGAACTACTAGTAAATATTATACTTAAATATGCATAGTAACTATTTTGTTTGATATACTACTTTGATCGGGGCGATATCGTAATTTATTATAAAAATTAATGTAATAGGACTAGATTGTTTCCCTTTTCAGTTATCAATTATTTTCGACTGTTTTTTATTTGCTTATATCATATTATATTTTCATTTTATTCATTCTAATTGATATTCAATAATTGAACATGACTGACATTCCAGATCCTTTTTTATTTGACGTTTGTTATAATTTTGTAATGTTATTTACTTTTGCTTACCATTTTTTTCAATACTTGAAATAATAATATTAGAAATGTATCTTCATGTATAATATAAACTGACTGTGCAAGGGCTGTATAGCCAGTCAAGGTCGTTAAAATCTTCCATTTGTTGTAATATATAATAATTGAATTATAAATGTATATATGTTGAATGATTGAATAAAGGTAACATAAAAACAAGTTGATACCCAAATTCAACGAGCTATATTTAAAACTTAATCTGATTACATTTGAGAAGATAAGAAAGAATATTCACACAACATTAGTTTTTGTCATTAAATCAAAAAATTGCATTGTGTAATTGATAAAAAAAAATACGAATAATTTATCTAAAAAGAATGTATTGAATAAGGAATAATGTATAAATGTTATCTGTTAGACAACTTATTACTATTTTGTCTTTATCGGACACTTTATTGATAACATGCTACATAATGTCTGAATAAAGGTTGAAACTTGGAAAAAAAAAGTTGTATCTTCACAGAAGGAATTTACTTAAGAGGTTAAACAGTAAAGTTGACCTTATACAGTATAAAACATTATATAACTATTCTGTATGAATACTTGTGTGATGCAAGATGTATGAGAAATATTTTTGAGCAACACTTTTTAAAGAACAACCGAAGGATTCATAACATTTATTTTCTAATTTTCGTGTTGATTATATATGTCATTATATTTAAAACATTCTTGTGATATTTTTGAGTAATATGTGATAAATCTGTTGTATATAAATATTAAAGATTTAAAAAAATGCATCTGGCTGAACGTAGTTTAAATGTTTTGACTTGATGATGAATGTTGCATTGAATAAATTTTCTTTTTTCTTTCTTATTATATTTTTATTTGTTTTACTGCTTTCAGTATTATCTGAAGTGCCTTGGACTATACCCATTATACTGTTTCGAGAACCACTCCCCTCAAACCTAAATGGTTTTCAGGAAATACTCGATATTTTTCTAGTTCCTTGTTCACTTAAACATTTTATTTATCTCACCGTAAGTTGACATTTGAACGGCTGTACTTAATGTTTTTTATTCTGTTTTACAATACTTACGAATATGTTCCGAACCATATCAATATTTGGACCATATGCGTGCGGTCATGACCATATGCGTATACTCATATGGTCTGACCGTACGCGTATGATAGGACCATATTAGTATTATATTCGTTTTATTATCAACGGGCTGGACCATATGAGGTATTTGGACCATAAAGGTTTTTCTTTTTAAATATCTAATCTGGAAACAGTATATCTAGTTAAAACAAAAATCTCGATTTGAAATAAATGTATAATACCATGTAATATAAAGTCTTCAAAAACTGAATAACTGATTTAGAATATTAGCCTCCAGCAAGCAAGCACGCTACTCATGTTTTTTTGTTGGAATCCAAAATAAAATTGAAACAAAATTAATAGGTGTTTCCTAAAGTTTGCAATGTTTCCTTTTCAAAGTATATTTAGTATGTATTTTTTCTATCAATAGCGATACCTTATGTATTAAATATTAGTAGAACGTTGTAGTATAATGTCATTTTGTGATTTTCAGACATATCTCGAAATGGTTCTGTTATGTGTTTATGCTCAGTGTTAACTTAAGTGGTCGATAGAATTGGTCGCTAGCTTGATTGGTCGCTAGAATTGGTCGCTAGCTTGAGTCTGGTGAAATTACATTCAGTCAAAGGGAAATTTCTACATTACGATAAAAGAAACAAAAGTTTTTGGGTTAGTACTAAATTAGTATACTATTGTCACAAGCAATGTAGTTTTTTGCTGCAAAAAAAAAAAACAGGGATTGAACTTCAACGTGGAAAATATATTTATAAAGTTAAAAAAAAAAATCTAAATTATAATAATTAATCTTTTAAAAGGTTCAACCATTCAAATAAATTAGTTTAACAGACAGTCAAATTAGTTTTTTGTTGTTGCAAATAACAGGGAATGTTCTTAAACGTGGAAAATCATTAATTATTATATATTTATAAAGTTTAAAAAAATATCTGAAGGGGAAAGGAATGTACTCAATAGACATTATAATTCATCTTAGAAAGGTTCATACATTCAAATAAAAAAGTTTTACAAACTGTAAGTTGGAAATGCTTATACTTAATGAAATAAATAGATTCAAATTAAGTAAATGGGCAAATAATATAACTATGAATTAAAAAATACATGTATAATAATTGAAACATAAAATTAAATAAAACTGCTGAGTTAGTAAACATTTTATTTTTCATTACAGAAATGAAGACCGAATTAAAAAAGTAAGTTACTAAACCGTTTATAGTAATTTGATTTATAGATATAGGAAGATGTGGTACACATGTATGTTCAAATGAGACAACCTTCCATCCAAGTAACAATTTATAAAGTACACCATTATAGGTCAAAGTACGGCCTTCAACATGGAGCATTTGGCTCACACCAAACAGCAAGCTATAAAGGGCCTTAAAAATTATTTATGAGTTTATAGCAGATCTATTTCATTTTCAAAATGTTGTATAATAAAATGGAGGATGTGGTATGATTATCAATGAGACAACTCTCCACAAGAGACCAAATGACACAGAAATTAACAATTATAGGTTACTGTACGGCCTTCAACAATGAGCAAAGCATATACCGCATAGTCAGCTGTTTGAAGCGGCTGATCCAGGATTTTTAAATGGGGATCGGAGGGCTCAAACAAAAATAAAAAAGGTAAGGGGGGGTCCATTAATCACGAAATTGTCCCCAAATAATCCAAAACTTCAGCAATAAGCTCCCTCCTTGAATCTGCATTTTCTTTGAATTTATTGATACAAGTGAATCCATCGCTTTTAGAATTTAAATGTTAAATAAGATTACGAGATATTTTCTTTTAAAATATTATTTTATAATTTTCAATTTGAATGTATTACATGTTCAAGAGTGATCTTTTAATTTTAGCAGCATAGTGATTTGTGCATGTTTAATGACCTTGTTTGACGGCAACTATTCCTACCCGTCATACCAATCGTCCATTCCAAACGGAGATAAAGTACCTCACCCCTGCCACCAAAACACACTTTGGAATGGTATCGGACACGAATTACCTGGAGGCGGAGGAGCTCTGAATCCATTTGGAATTGATCTGTATCAAAACAAAGTAAACACTGGAAAGGTAAAAAAAAAAAAATTACAGCTTATTTCTTAATGCTTGTAGAGTAAAGCTTTGGTCGGCCTGTTTGCTCTGTTTGTATAAATGTTTACTTTAGCTTGGTAATTAAGATTTACATCTTCAAACAATATATATGGGCATAGTTAAATCGTATATATCATATTTGAATTTGACTGGACGTTATCCCAATTACAATTGTACAATATACAAACAAAGCAAGCAAGCTAACCAAAGTATTGCTCTACATGCATTAGGAAATTAGCTCTAACAATACATACATTGACATACACATGTCCTTTATGTCTATTTTCTATGGAGGATAGTTATTTATTCATTTATTTTTCATGTAATGTATCTTAAAATTACCCTAATAATTCTAATAGGTACTAATCGAAAACGGGTTCTCTAATTCGATTAAATAAAGTATATTCGTATTCGTATATTCATATTCGTATCCGTATATTCGTATTCGTAAATTCGTATTCGTATATTCGTATATTCGTATATTCGTATTCGTATATTCGTATTCGTATATTCGTATTCATATATTCGTATTCTTATATTCGTATTCGTAAAACTATATTCGTTTTCGCATGTCCTTTTTCGTATATTGGTATTAGTATATTCGTCTTCGTATATTCTTATTCGTATTCGTATACTCTTATTTGCATTCGTATATTCGTTATCATTCATCAGCAAAATTAGTGTATACAGATCAAAACCGTAAAGATATCTTCAAATGAATCTGTATTCTAATATATGACATTGTTTCTATCACATTTGGGGAATTATATATATGTCAAGCGCCAACATAACATTTTGTAAAATCTGTAATATATGACAGATGAAACTTTCCATAATAAAACTTAAAAAGTGTCATTATCTCAATTTCCAAATGCAGTAATAGTTTCAGAAGATGTTTTCCAGTTATGAATTTCGAATACAATCTTATCTGTGTCTATTTTTCTGTCATTAAATTGGTTCATTACCACTGGTTTTATTTGGCAATATGAATTTTTGTACTATTTTTTCTCATTTTTCTGGTTTAATTGTCAAAACCTAATCGTTTTGCTGATAAATGATAACCTGTGTTAGTGAATTTATTGCAGTCCTGTTATTCTGATAATTTTAGATTTGGACTAAATCTTTATGTGAAGCTGATTCGGATTGGGATGGTCGCACCAATGGACAAGAACTTGGAGATCCCGACTGTTTGTGGACTGAGAATGCCAGCCAGCTGTTCACGAATTCTACAATCACCCATCCAGGTAGGGGCCATACACTGTCACTCAATAACATTATAGACATCTACATGTACCTGTACATCGTTAAAATGCAAAGGGTCTAGTAAGACCAACCAAACACGTACTAAACAATGGTCTAATATGTGTGAACTGTATTTAAGGTAGCATATGTACTGTAGACCAACTAATTTTTGAGAGCGATTTATTTTCGTGACCTTCGCGAGTAGAAAAAATACGCTAAATATAAATTGTTGCAAAAATTTGAAACCTTTATGTTTGCGGCCAATCAAACTACATCAAGTTAATTTGAAAATCGCGAAATTAAATCGCCGCGAAGTGGACGAGAAAGGTCTAACTGCGAAATAAATTATCGGCGAAAATAATTGGTTTACAGTATACATTTTACAAAAATCAGAGAGATCGCCCTTCGTGAACCTGTTACCTGAAAATAATAATATGTCTGCACTTTTCCAAGGTATTCTACCTTGGAATACTAGTGTATACATCAAGTAATGTGAAAGTTTGTTGTCTATCTGGTAAATAAAAGCTTATGTGCAAGTTCATTCAGTTCATATTCCTCACCTGTCTCGCAAATTTGTAATTCGGTCTATTCAGGAGAGTTGTCTTGTGCATTTTCACATAATGTGTTAATTGATTAGATTTGTCAATTCAGGAATTTGTGAACCAACAGACAGCGAAAACTGCAGAAAGAAGAATAAATGGTTGAAATGTGATGGCAATATTTTTCATTGTCCTTCAATCCAAGACGACCCTGGTTAGTATGATAACATTTGGTTTAAACATGTTAAATATAGGTTCTAAGATATTTATTTCTCTTTTTTGCGTTTTTTTCTCTGTTTTTTTTTTGTTTTGTTTTTTGCCGCAAACAATAGTGACACAACCAATATTTTAAAAATAGTACCTTTTGAATAATGATCATGAATTGAGACAATAATGAGAGTTAGGATGGGGTTTACAGAATAGAGTATTATAGACAAACACTACAGGCCGAGGGAAATGGGCCAGAAAATGAAAAATAAAAAAATTAAATCGGAAAAAAAAAATGAAATTATAGAGAATAATGGGGTTCGAAAATAACAAGAATTGGGAATAATGGACAACAAAATATAAAGTAAAGAGAAAAAGGGATTACAAGCGTAAGGATTGAACTTAAGGTGGTACATGTACCCAACACTTTCACTAAAATTAAGTTGGCTCGTTTAATATTCATAAAATTTTGTCAAAGTATTTACTTTGACCCTTTAACGAAAATATAAAAATTTCAAAATTTTTGAACCAACCGTTTTGTCAGAAAAATTACACTGGTTATATAGCAGTTTGACAAACACCAATTTTGATCATTGAGAAGTTTAATATTCCTTTTATAACACAACGTAATTAAAACGTTTAGCTGACTTTACAGAGTTATCTCCCTGTAGTGTTAGGTACCACCTTAAGTGAAATTTTAAAAATATAGAATTTAAGATTTATACTATATGTCGAAAGAGCATCAGTTTAGGGACAAAATAAGCTAAAATATTGATCGGTTGTTGACTCCTTTTCGAGATATTTGAGTTTTAAAAAATTACGGGATTGCTGACTAGGACTTTTACCTTATAATTGCATTGGTAATGTAATTGGTTATCAAATCGAAAGAAAATAAATATTGATCTGCTTAAATCTTGGTAAATGAACTTTTATGAACTATTGAAGTCGTATATGAAAAGAAAAATTGCTGTTATGAGGCATTATAGTTAACCCTGTATCATTGGAAAAAAACAAAGAGTCCGAACGTTTGACACAAATTCCTAAACCTCACCTAAGTACATCCTTAAACAGAATACAGAATTGATAGACCACATAATCCAGGCCCTTTATAATCATATAAATAGTCTTTGAGTGTATACAGACGCATTTACGATATCTACCAATGAGATTATCATATTTCACATGTATTGTTTCAGATGTTAAAGAGTTGACATTGAGAATTCCAAAAACTAAAGTGCAACAGAAAGGCAGTAGATACATATGTACACACCTACATGTACCATTGGATGGAGATTATCACGTGATTGCTTTTAAGCCTCACATTGATAACAGACGTGTTGTTCATCATGTTATACTTTTTGGATGCGATGCTGTAGGTCTGTACTATTTATTTACACCTTGTGCGATGAAAACAGATTAACATATAATAAACAAAGCAAAAATCATCGAAATCAAATGAATGTGTAAAAACTTTTATGATTATAAATCTTAATTATTTTTTTTGCAAACAATACCCTTATATATCATGTATATTGAACTTGTATTTCATGCATAGGTTGCAGAAAGAAATATCTCAATGCTATAATAAACAATTGACGAGCCGCGTCGGCAGTCAAACTGCATTTGCATCAGTCGAATCCATAATTGACGTTTAAAATATTCAAATACGGTTATTTCCGTAGTAGTTATTCAAATTTAATATTTCATGCAGTACTCGTTTTTCTGAAGTCACATCCACAGGGAATGTCAAATGTTTGGCAATCCGGAAAACTTAAATAAACTTAAAGCACAACATTTTTTTTTATTCGAGCGTCACTGATGAGTCTTTTGTAGACAAAACGTGCGTCTGGCGAATATATTTTTTATAAAATTATAATCCTGCCTGGTATCTATGATGAGATTATTTACAACCACTGGGTCGATGCTACTGCTGGTGGAGATTTATTTCCGCGAGGTTACCGGTATCACCAGCCCAGTAGTCAACACTTTTATGTTATCATTGATATGTTCATAATAATAAATTAACTGTTAAAAAAACTTTGATTTTTGAAATACCAAGGATTTTCTACCTCCGGAATAGATTACCTTAGCTGAATTTGGCAAAACTTTTATGAATTTTTGATCCTCAATGCTCTTCAACTTCGTACTTTATTTGGCCTTTCTAACATTTTTTGATTCGAGCGTCACAGATTAGTCTTTTGTAGACGAAACGCGCGTCTGGCGAATATATAAAATTTTAATCCTTGTATCTATGAGTTTATTTATGTATATATGGATTTATAAAATTGTATCTTGATCGTTAAGGATGTTCGCTTGTCCTGTTTTCGAATGTTTGCCAGATTTTCGGAATCCTCTGGTTTTATCCATTTGAAATGCCTTAATACATTTTGCCAATTAACCGAAAAGTTTCTGAGAAATTAAACTTGTCAATGATTAAGCTATGAAAAATCAAGAGAGAACATTTTCCCGCAGAAAAAATCAATGGCTTATATCTCGAAAACAAGCACATTGATACGAGCGTTATGCCGGCGTCACACATTGGCGTATAGACCGGCGTGCACCAAAATTACAGAATAAATTGACATAGTCGGTGTACGTTAGTTGCACGCCAGAGGAACGCTAAGCAATCTTTAAACGCGCGTTGTATAAGTTTGAAGTACGTCGAAATACAAAGGTATACGCTTGGCGAACGCTACAACTCGAGGAAATTTTCATCCAGCTAAGGCGGGTGTCTAGCGTAATACCTGTACGCTACACGCACGTAACACATACGCTACAAGCGCGTTGAATACGCTACAGATAAGTTTGAGACACGTTTAGAGCATGTTGTATACGCTTCAAGTTTGTTCGACTTTAAATTAAACGTATGCGGGTGTGTTTGTAACAAACACCCCATAATTGAACGTCCAAGATACGACCGGGAAGCGTCTCAAATACGTTCAATAAACTTTTTTCCTTCATAGCGTGCATTCTATCTACGTTAGACAAACGCCAGGCATACGCCAACATACGTTTCTTGAACGCCCGATAAACGTTTGGGTACGCTTTTCGTACGCCAAATACACGCTTAAAGCTCGTTTTGCACACGTTACAGATATGATTGACAGGTTGAATGCATCCAAAATTACTAGCGTGTTGGCAGCGTACATGATTTTTAAATACGCCCGGCGTACGTCGGAGCTATACGCTGATGTGTGACGCCGGTATAAACGATGAGTCTTATGTGGACGAAACGCGCGTCTGGCGTACAAAATTATTATCCTGGTACCTTTGATAACTATTGACCTATTATATTTTATTTTTGCTCTTTTGATTCCTTTATTTATCCCCTATCAATATATAGTAGTGTTATGAAAAGCTTGTTATTTTGAAACTGAGTAGCGAACTTTCTTAATACTGATTTTTACTGAGTTCAATATGCACACATTGATTTTACTTACAGAGAATCAGCCAGAGTGAACGAGGCACGTACTTGTGATTCTATTGAAGGACCTTCTTATTGTCGTATTGTGACATTCTGGACTCTTGGTGTCAGTGGTGAATGTTTTCCTGATCAGTTTGGTATCCCAATTGGTAATCACGGCTTTACCAGGTTTATGTTACAGGTCAGCTATTTAGTTTAACATGTTAATTCGCCGTTTCAGAATCTAATGCATTCTGGGTAATATTTTAAAAAGTGTACACCAAAACGTCGGGATTGGTTTAAAACTTCCTAAACAATGGAAATTCAACCAATGACGTGACGTTATTTTCATTTTGGGATACAAACAATGAAATTACCCATAGTCCTTTAGATTCTGAAACGGCCAATTGTCAATTATTATTTTAAGACACTGTTTAGAAACGTATACAGCAATGTCGAATAACAATGTTAACCCAAACGACTTAGACTATGCTCAAATAAGCAAAATGCACATACTATATACTATATTTTTAATCTAATGCATACTTTTTTTAAATTGAGTTAAGTGTTTTCATAGTCCGCAACAAGTTTAAATCGTATTCTAGTTTCTTGCTAAATTATAAAGTTTTTTCCAACAATAAAATTTTGCTTGATCAATGGATTTCTATACCATGTATACCGTGAAAATCTTCGGTGAGCCATTGTGGCGAAACGTGGGCGAAACCGCACCAAGACTGGATTTATTTCAAAATGATTCAGCTCAACTCATTTTTTGTTTTTTGGTTACATGATTGTTGTAGTAGCTGTATTTACATAAAAATAAATTTTCCAGATTCACTGGCAAAACTCTGAAAATAATGTAATACAAACAGACAGTTCAGGAATGACCTTGTATTACACTCCAGCACTGCGATCATATAATGCTGCCGTTTTAACTGTCGGTCAGACTATGTTTCATTTGGGTCCAGGACAATCTAAGGTCAAAGTTGAAGGGAACTGTTCCGGACGATGCACGAAACGTGAATTCAAAGGACCTATATACATCCATTCTTCAAGCAATCACATGCATACTTTAGGTGAGTAAGAAAATACTGTTTTAAATTCGAATACCAAAGAATTAGTTCAACATGAAATTTAATAATTTGTTCTATCAAAGACAACAGGTTAGAGGTAAGATACACGCCTCCCTCCAGTGTGCAAGACAAACTTAGTGGGTCGTCATGTTGGCTCGAAACCAAAAGAGTGGACAGAGAAACATGGTTTGAACCTTTTTTCTCTATAGAGTATTAAATTACTTACATTTCTTGAAGTAGATCGGAGGATTTATATGCGTTTTCTTATTTAAATACTTTTGACATTTAATACGATAGTGTTTAGTATAAACATATTTATTTATAGTGGATTGGGAAACAAGTTTTTTTGCAATTTATATTAATCCCTTTCCACTTTACGATAGTGTCTATCTTACAAGAAAGAAAATAATAATAAGATCATGGTTGTCAAGTCGTTTTTGAATTTTTGAAATACTAAGGCTTTTCTACCTTAGAATAGATTACCTTTAAGTTAGGTGTATTTGGCAAATCTTCTAGGAATTTGGGTCCTCAAGGCTCTTCAACTTCGTCCTCTATTTGGCTTTTTGAACTTTTTTGGATTCGAGCGTCACTGAGGAGTCTTTTGTAGACGAAACGAGCGTCTAGCAAATTTAATCCTGGTATCTATGATGAGTTAATTTATTGTTTGGGTGCGAGTCAAAAGATAACACTTAATTATTGTTGTCAATTAAAAAATGTATATTTAGTTAAAATCCTCCATTTATACTTTGTCTGAGCTGTCCTTATAGACAGTCAGAGTTGTCTTATTGTTCAGTCTGATTGTACTCGGTCTCCAGGCCGAGTTTTCTCGTATTCGTTTTTTTATGCATTAATATAAACGTTTGAAGAAAATATCGTTTGATTGACAAAGTGCCATAGTTCCATTAACACACTAGCATACTATTAGATTGATTGCTTGTGAGCTTATTCTAACGTTCAATGGCATGAGTCCATGCATATACAGGACAAGAACAAATTAATAATAAATTATCTTAGTATGCAGAATAGGGTCGGTATTTCTCCTAGCAGTAGGCCCTCTAGACCTTTCAAATTCATAAGAATTTGCCAGGGTGATAAACTTTAGTTTAAAACCTATATAGATGATAATTTACAGCCGATTGTATGGGGGGTGTAGGTAAAGCTAATATCTTTGGTTACCTTGCTTGCTACCTGAACTGTGAAGTCATTATTCGGTAAGGTATACAACCCTCCTTTTGAAGTAGTCTAATCCTACAGACAGATATATTGATTATCTGTCGGACTAGTCTAGTACTCTTAAAGAGGGCAGTTTACCTAATCTAATAATGACTTCTCGGTTCAGCTACCAAGCAATCAAGCTAGCTAGAGATATAACCTTTACCTACACACTCATTACAATCGGCTGTAAGACGAACGAAAAAACATTTTAATAATATTGTTTACAATTGGTTTATTGATAGCATACACGTTATAATCATGCTCTAAATTTACAGGTCGAAAACAAAGAGTAGAACAATATCGAAATGGTTCTTTAATCAATATAATCTCAGATCAAGATGATTATTCATTCCACAGACAACACATACAAAAGTAAGTATCATTTTCAATCCATATTAGACCGTTGGTTTTTTCGTTTGAATGGTTTTACACTAGTAATTTTGGGGCTTTTTGTTCGGTGTGAGCCAAGGCTCCGTGTTGAAGGCCGTACATTGACCTATAATGGTTTACTTTTATAAATTGTTATTTGGATGGAGAGTTGTCTCATTGGCACTCAAACCACATCTTCCTATATCTATTTACTTGTTACATTATAAATAGAAAATAAAGCTACCGTAGGCACCATTAAGTTTAATATAAAAAAAGAAGATGTGGTATAATTCCCAATGAGACAACTCTCTACAAGCAACCAAAATGACACAAACATTATCAAACTATAGGCCAACGTACGGCCATCAACAATGAGCAAAGCCAATACCGGATAGTCAGCTCTGTACATGTATAAAAGGCCCCAAAATGACAATATAAAACAATTCAAACGAGAAAACTAACGGGCTAATTTATGTACAAAAAATGAGCAAGAAACTAATATGTAACACATAAACAAACGACAACCACTGAATTACAGGCTCCTGACTTGGGGCATACGCATAATTACAAATTGTAGCGGGGTTAAAAATGTTAGCAGGATCCGAACCCTCCCCCTAATCTGGGACAGTAATGCTTGTTAACTGTGCAATAACAGTCTTCAAAAATAAATGTTTGATACCAATTTTGTTGACTTGGCACGTTTTTCTTTAATATTCTTATTTAGTTTTCTGTTTTAATTTTAATAATGCATGCCGTGAGAGGGCTGTATAGCCAGTCAAGATCGTTAAAAACTTCCATTATCATGTTGGTTGATGGATTAATGTTCAAGGAAACATCATGCAAACAACATACTAAGGAATATTAAAGTAAGACACCAGTATGTTCCCACGTGCATGTCAACATAGATCTAGTCTTAAAGTTACAAGATACCGAATGCCGTTACGAGTTATCGTTCCTGCTGTCGTCGGCATCCATGAAATTGACGGCAGACGTATGGTCTCGAGTTCTGAATTGAACACATATCAATAAAAAAAAATGTATTGATAATTACAACAGTTGACAATGTCTCCATACTGTTTTGTTTTGTGAAGTATTTATTTAATTACAGAAAAGAAAATGCACCAAGTTCGTTTTATTCGATCGATGCCCATTTTCGAATTATTTTTTACCACCCAAAAAGCTTTCAGAGCCTATTTTTTTGAAAACTAATTTAGTGTGTTTGAACGTAGCACGGTAAGCAATGTGATCAAACAAAACATTTAAGCCCATGTAAAGTCAATTCTTCCTTGCACATACAATTGAGAATAGAAAAGGGGAATATGTCAAAGAGAGCAGATAACCGTCGAAGGCCACCAATGGTTCTTCAACGTAGCAAGAAAGTCCTGCAACCGGATGTGGGCCGCAGTTGCCCTCTAAATTCAAAATAAAAAAAAAAAACATATAAGAATATCAAACTGAAGGCAAAATTCTCTTTGGTTAAACATGTTTTGTGAAATCTCAACCACCCCCTATATACATCTAGCCAATGTAGAATTGATATTAGTAACTCAATAGTCATTGCAAAAACTCTGACTTTACTGAACAGATGTTGTCGGTCTTAGACGAACACAGTAGTAATTAAAACTAAAAAAAATCTGAAATTCATGGTTTAATACACATAACTGCATGTATCTTTATCCAAAACAAAATGTGAAAGTACATAAAGGATATTCAGGATTAATCCACCATTTTTTACATCTGAAAATGCCTGTACCAAGTCAGGAATATGACAGTTCTTGTCCATTCGTTTTTGAAGTGTTTTGTCATTTGATTTTGCCATGTGATTATGGACTTTCCGATTGGATTCTCCTCTGAGTTCAGTATTTTTGTGTTTTTACTTTTTTCATAACAGACTCACACATTTGAAAAACAAAAATTAAGTAAATACGAATAAATACTCTTATAACTCTTAATAATAATGCTTTCAACGGATATCTTTTGTTTTGTTTCAGACATAATCCACCAATAGAAATACAACCTGGCGATGACTTGCGAGTTACCTGTACTTATGACACAACTTCTAGGAACGAAACAACATCGTTTGGAGAGGGAACAGAGCACGAAATGTGTTTTGTCTTTTTAACCTTTTACCCGATTGAGAATGTAAATTCTAATTTCATGTGTTACCAATGGCTCAAATTTCCTCATTGTCTTATTCGTGATATAGAGAATTTTGGGGAAAATGTGAAGACAAACCCACTTTTAAAAATTGGGATAAAGGCTGCAGTGAATTCTTTAATGAATCATTACATGAATAAAAAACCCATTAATTCAGTATTAGATCCATGATTATTTAATTAGTTGTTATTGACTTTGAACTAGCTGTCAGTAACTGTACTAATTAGTATCTTTTTGTTGTTGGAATGTACAAGTACCCGGCCACGTCCAGTCCGGATTTTTGTTAGATATATTTCAGTTTGTATCCATCAGATGAGTTAATCCTTGTTTATTTGATTTGATTTGTATAGTTCGTTCTTATGTTGTACCGTAACAACACTTTCCCAGGATAGTGGGAGGGTTGGAACCCCGCTAACATGTTTAACCCCGCCTGTAATTCAGTGGTTCTTGTTTGTTGATGCGTTACATATTGTTTTTCGTAAAAAAATTTGAATGTAAATTAGTCTGTTTGTTTTCTTGTTTGAATTGTTTTACATTTGCCATTGTTTTTTTTATAGCTGACTATGTGGTATGCTCATTGTCGAAGACCGTTCAATGACCTACATATTTAAATTTCTTTATCATTTGGTCTCTTGTGAATAGTTGTCTCATTGGCAATAAAACCACATCTTCTTTCTTTATATTTAGAGAGAAACTTGTGTTTAGACATAATACATCGTATGCCGAATATGACATTTGTTTCTGTTGTCTTATGTGTGCCATAAAAAAAGAGGTAGTTATTGAACCCCAATCTCAGGCATCGCGGCTATTGCAATCACATGTATTCGTAAATGTATCAAAGGAAGAATCTTTGTGAAAAAATTCGAATGAGAAAACTAACGGGTTAATTTATAACACAACTGTTAACGAAAAATAAATATGACCGAAATGAACCAACGTCATCTCCTAAACTATAGACTCATCAATTTTACAAGCAACGTGACGGGGTTAAACATGTTTGTGAGCACTCAACCCTCTTCTTATTTGGGACAGTGAGGTAGTAGCACATCATATTAACAAACTCAGATACAATTTTTTTGTCTAGCTTAAGATTTGTAGGAGGCACTCAAAAACAATATAATGTCAAACAATAGCACTCAACCCTCTTCTTATTTGGGACAGTGAGGTAGCAGCACATCATATTAACAAACTCAGTCACAATTTTTTTGTCTAACTTAGATTTGTAGGAGGCACACAAAAACAATATAATGTCAAACAATAGACACGAAGCACCGAAATAAGAGAACTCTCAGATACTGAACTAGTTCAACGCCAATTACAATTAATTAATATATCATGCTCTTACAGACTTAAATAGCAATAAATTACACATCCAACGGATTTAATGTGAGGACGTCGTAAATAGTCTGAGTAACGAGTTATCAGTTTCGACAGGATTACAAGATTATTACCATCTTTAGATGCTATACAGGGAGTTCTTATTCATACGGACATATTTTGTTATTATAAAACACCCATGCAACCACGCATCATATATTTAATGATATATATATGAACCGACACTTTTTTAGTGTTTTGGCAGAAAAAAAGCTTGGGATGGTCACCTCAAGAGGCATTAGGATCTTAATATAATTTGATATGAAAATTATTCATGTATATATTGCTATATTTATGTTTCAATTCTTCATCAATAGATCTAGTTATTATGACAGATCCGCTATCATCAGGAGTAAAACTTTCAATTTTATGTTATATAGTTTAACATTGATCTATTAAGCATTTCTCCAACACTTTGTGCAGCATTGAATATTTGTACATAATCTGTGTTAGACTGTACTAAATGACAGTATTTGATGATACGTTTTTTACTTACCTATATATGAGTTATATTTTGTTATGTAAACTAAAGGAATATGTTATTTTTCTTTCGATTTGTTTTGCTGTAATACTTCTGTACGATCAATTGATAAATAAACATTTATTTAGGACTATATCATATATTCCAACGTTATCTTAACCTTTCACGATGAAATTATTTAGATTGTTTAGTAATTGGCGTTGATCACTTGTGGTTCTGATCTGCCGTATTGCTTTACCTTGCATAAAACATTGTAATAGCTTTTAGCTGTTAGCTCTTTCTACAAAATCTTATCGTTAGACTTATTTGCAATACTAGACGAAAAAAATCTGTAATTTTATCTGATGTTCCATCATAAATTATGAATCCAGTGTCCCAGTATATCTGGCATGATAGAATATGTTGTCTTTATGTTGAAATTTTAAAGTTATTTGATTCAATATTTTAAACATCAGATGTCACAGATGTCCGATGAAGGGACTGTAACAATAATTGTCGTACCTTTTTTTTTCTTCGTTTATAAAATTTCCCATCAAATTCAAATGCATTGTTTACTTTGTCTCCACAGATGTATTGATATATTGACCGACAGAGCATTGACTTTAAAGTTTGAATTGCCAAAATTCTCATAGGCTCGTTCAAAGGCAGTAAATAAAACAGCTTTCGTCAGTTTTGAAAAATAACAGAACCCGCGCCACAATCACTAATACGGATAAATTCCCTAAACATGATAAATGAAACAAATGCCGAAAGAAACGCATAAACGCCATAAAAAGAAGCTTCAGAAACCGAATAAGTCAACAGTTTGTGCTTTCTAATCTGTGCATACAGCATCCTCTATATTCATGCAATTTTACACTCATTCAAAATTTCATAACTGGTAAAAGTACAGCTTAAGTGACTTTACTAGAATATAAAGATCCAAGACACAACATGTCGCAAGTGAGTTGCGACACCGACATATGGTATCGGTCAACCAACTCTGTGATGTTGGCCATAAAACTTATTATGACGTGTAAATTGTATTTATTCTTCTTCATTTGCTCTGTTTAAGTAGTGTATGTGCAAGGAGTAAACCATGAAACAGAATTGCCATCAATTACTAATGTTTATCGATAAATCGGTTTTAGTGTTTTGCTGATTTATTTCGTTGTTGCAATTGCAGTCTTTGTCTTTGTTTTGTTCTGTTTTATCAAAGCTGTTTGAAATTCAAATTGAGCCATATTCCACAAGAATACGTAAATTGCTCTGTCCACTTTGAGTGCACAGTTTGAAGCTACAACTTAAGTTGCAAATAAATTAACACCATATGCTAGATAGTTTTTGTTATTTGAAATACCTATTTATATATCATTGCTAAAAACAGACAAAAATATAAAAAAAAATGGTCATACCCTAATTTCCATAATCATACAAATATGTACATAGGTTATCAGCGTACTTGTGTTACAAATAACTAGCCGTCATTAGTGAAATGACAAAAGTCTTAAAGACTTTTAACTTTGTTTTTCAATAAGACACAATACACATACATTTTGCTTATCATGTAACTTATTATTTATATAATAGGTGATTAAAAATTTCTTGATATACATTCTCCTGATTCGCTGCAGTCATCTGAGATTTATTTTCTTATACCATTTAAGGAAAGAATTGACGGCAACAAAACACAAATCACTTAAAAGTCCTAATTTGCTCGCAGTAACTTTTTCAATGTTCAATAACACTATAAACCAACATATTATAAGTACAAACAGATTTGTCCAATACATGTTAAATGGACTGAAATAAAAATAAGTATAATCATATACATTCTTATGACACAATAAACTGCAAACTGTCGTAGTTACTGTGAGCACTTTAGATAAATGACACCCACAAATTTTCTTTATATAATATAACGGGTCCCCCACCTTTAAAAACCGCCAAACTATTTCACGTGCATAGTTTACCCATCTATATTTAAAACTAAAACAACAACTCGTTATACAACTACTCTTGAACTTATAAATAGTATTACTATACCACAGGGGAAAACCCAAGTCTCAACGAAAAGAAATTTAAAAAACCTTATTTATAATTTGTAAAATAAACTTGAAATTTAAATGACTAAAGATTATAAATAGAGTGGGGTTATTTCAAGTTCATTTTTTATCATCCATTTTCCTGAATATGAATAGATAGTTCGCTATTGATGATGTTACATTCGTTTAAAGTCATAAGGCTGTTTTATTACTGGATATACACCATATATTTTTTTTTTCATTATTTGAATAATGTATTTAGATTGTGAATTTTCTGTTCATAAAGCATTTAGCATTGCGAATGAAATTGTTCTAAAACAAGTAAGTTTGCTGCTGGTAAAATTGTTTGTGTAGAAGATGGAATTTTAACATACGCAATATTCAACGATTTGTGTTTGTGTCAAAATGTTTTTCTTTTACATGTATTAGCCAACATTTCCAAAAACTGCTAAATTTGTATTTAAAGAATTCAAAGGTATAAAATTTAAAAATTGTATCAGAAACAGCATGCTGTCTCTCATTCACATATTCTCATGTTCAATAGATCGTAGCAGATGATTTTATTTAGAAAAGAATCGATAGTGGTAAAACAAACATTATTTTTCTCTGAAAATTTTGTTCTGATATTCTTTACTGGAGACTACAGAGAGTTAAATATTTATCTTTAACGCAGGAGTCTTGTCGAGACTTAACTGGAGATAATTTGATTAGTATTGTCATACACTAGTTATAGCGATGAAATCTTAAATAATTTGTATTCCTTCTTTACAGAAAGTTATATTCTTTAAATGTGACGCCATCAATCATCATCGCATTTATTCAAGACGTCACAATTAGAAATTCAGAAAAATTATTTGCCGGGAACATATATTTCATTAGTAAGGAGAAATATTTTTCTCACAACGATCAAGATGTTTGAAAAAAAAATGATATATCAAAATATTTATATATATATTTATGTATTATATTCCTTGAAAAACCCGAATCTTGATCAATAGAATTATATTTATTGTACAATTAGGTTGTAAGGGGCGAAAGCATACATATGTAGTATATATGTCAATACACATTATCAACAGCGCCCATAATTTCTACTTTGATGCATAACAAAAGACTAGCGCCTGTTTCATTAACTATTCTAATAAAAAATAATTATATTTTCGTTTATAAAAAGTAAACTATTCTAGATAGTTGGTTTTCTCTTTATCCTTTCACATTTTGTTATCATGCTGCCTTTTAACGTGTATTTACAAGCGATATGATATTTGCTCACTGTTGAAGACAATGCAATAATGTTGTTTAAATACCTATATGGATTATTTTTTTCAAAACGATGTATCATTCTTTCTCAGAATCAACCCGGACGATACCATTTTTCAAGGCATAAAATAATAACCTGTGTGAGGTCATATTTTTCCCTGATGAAAATGTAATCTTTAATTCACTTCGAAACTATATTCGTCTGATTGTTTTTTGTTGATAGGTGTAACAGAAATCGTCTTTTCTCGCATTCTAATTTTAGAAACAAATATAACGTGAAGTTTTGTTAATTTATCGCTACATAACATATATGTGAGATGAATTTTAATGTAGACTTTCAAAAGGTCAGATTAAAAATATTTGCGTGTACGGTTGGTCTTTCATTTGATCAATCCTGACACCCATCGGTATTTTCCACGACAAGAAACCTTAAGATATAAATTATCTATAACTTAAAACCTCATAGTTTGTTTCTGACAATATTTATCTTATTTGTAATCATACCACATCTCATATGTTTTAAAAATGAAGAACCTGAATACACGGTTAGATTTGGCATATCAAAGAACCCCATTAATTCGTTTTTTGATGAAATCAAACAAAGTTTAATTTTGGACCCTTTTGGACCCTAATTCGTTGGGACAAAAACTCCCAAAATCAACCCAAACCTTCCTTTTATGGTCATAAACCTTGTGTTTAAATTTCATATATTTCTATTTACTCTTACTAAAGTAAAAGTGCGAAAACCAAATGTCCTCGGACGACGACGATGATGACGCCACCATCATACCAATATACGACCAAACAAATTTTAATTTTTGCGGTCGTATAAAAATACAAAGTTAATTTAATAATATTTACTGTCAAAGGTTTAAAAAAGGCATATATTTTGCTTAAAATTAAATTTCGTTAAAGATATCCCAACAGGCACAAGTGTTTGGTTGAAATATTACCTGCCATTTTTTAATTTCGATCAGTGGAAATAAATGGAGGTGTAATATAAACCAGCAGAAAAAAAACACTTTCTTAACGATAACAAAAACGCTGATAATGAATGACGTCCCGCGACAACTTCAGAATGAATATTCAGGACGATAACTTGTGAATACAAAATGTATAATATGAGTATTAACCCTGCTTGTACTAGACCGACACGATCAGTCGGTGTTTTAACGCGTAAGTTAAAAATATATTAGTTCATAGTAAGAACAGTCACCCTGCCCGGAAACATTTCTGACTCCGAGCCGACAAGTATGTGCTCTTACTCTTAAATGCCGCTAGTTTAGCGTTGAAACAACAAATACAAAAAATAATGTTAACGTCTTTGTTTGACCCGGTCGGGATTCGAACCAAGCGAGCTAAAAGTATCTAACCTAAATTAGATGCGTGAAATGATATTTGAAACTACACGTAAATATTGATGACCGACTTCAGAATAGATTTCATGGATCAGCGCTCTCTGCAAATTAGAAACTCTTGCGCCAATTATTTAAGGGGTGTGTACCGTGGATTCATTATTAATCGTTGAATACCAATTTTCGTGGGTTTCGTGGGTACAGGTTAACCACGAAATCAAATGTTCAACGAAATACATATTTTTTAGGCTAAGTATACAGAGATTGTCAAAACCACGAAATCAAATATCCACGAATATGCAAGTTTTCAGCAATCCACGAGAATTGATACCCACGACAATAAATGAATCCACAGTATGTAACCGTATGTGGCCAGCTGTTGCAAATTTCTGTCCTAATTCAATATACCCTCTAATTTCAGTGGTATTCCAAGTTTCACGTCCAACCTAACTGTCGACTTCTTATTACAAGACCTATCTATTGTATTTAAACATTTTATGTTCTCGTTATGAACATGCATGAAATATTTGCCACTGGACGTAAAGCAAACAACAATCAATCAACTCTTTAAATCATTCCATGTACATAGTACACGAAGACAAGATTCTATAATGCTATAACGGAACATTTCCATTTGAATCACTCAATAATAGTGCAATTTGTTTATGGTTTTAAAATTTATTAATTACTACAGAACGTTTACTGATCACTTATAAAAAAAAAACAAATTTATCATGATTCTTATCTACTGTTTTATTACGATTTAGGATATGATTTTGTCAGGTAATTATTATAAAACGAAGAATGTTAAAAGGGTTTTTTCAAAGTGTTTGTTTAAGCTACATTGAGACGTGAAAAAGGAATGACGAACGACTAAAATAAAAGTGGGTTTCTTCATATAATACAGTGTATTTCAATTTAAGAATGATGACCAGCCTATATATATCTCATCTATACACGTTTTGATCGAGCCACTCAATCCTACATAACTTGATGCTAAAGATGTTAGATTTGGGCTTTTTAATACGATTTTATTCACTGGAGTTTAAATGAAAAGTTTATATATATAATTTTTTTTATATATAAAAAAACCACGTTTTATTAATTAATTGGACTGAACAGACAACACTTATTATTTTATTTTCGCATGTAACGTAGTGTTGGAAAATTACAGAATCAAAACCAAAAGGAACATTTACCCGAACATTGTGAAGGACCTTATGCATCTAGGTCTGTTCGATTAGAAGTTGTGAAACAAGCTGTTTAAATAGCTAATTGTTGGAAGAGTTTACTTACTGTTTTCATTTGGTCTGGTCTTCACGAATCTATTTCATGATTACTGACAGATTAAAAACATCAAATATATATATCAAGAATGTTTGTGCAAAACATTCACTGGTCAGTTGTAAATGAGTTCTGTATAAAGTTTTGATTTCCTCATTTATAAAATGTAAAATCGTAGTAATGAAAATTTGGAATAGAAAAAATATAGATTTACCCCTAAATTTTATAAAACTATCCTATGGTGTTGTTTTATTGCTAAAAATATAAGTTCTTAATAGTTGTAAAGCCATTTAATCGTGCCGCTTTCAATGTAATAAGGTAACTGTTATTTGTCTTTATACTGCACTCGTTCTATTTGAGCAGTCAAAATGCGTTGACTGTATATTTCTAAGTCATATACAGTCACTGAACCGATATCACTTTTCTTCATGAATATTTAAATAGAAGTTGCCGAAATAACATTTAATTATTCATACGACCTCTTCAACCTGTTCTTGTTTCCAATGCATACAACGATGCGTGGAACGACTCAACCTTGTTTCTTTTGCAATTATTGGAAAAACATCTTTCATTTATTAATATTTTTTGTTTGCAACCTATAAATCATTAATTTGTTATGCTTATGTTGATATTTTAGTCCATACTCAAATGATTTCGTTCACCATCGAGTGTAGGTTTCAACAGGTAAATGTACATTTCATTGTGTTGAAAATTTTCTCCGTGAGCATGATATGAGGCCTTTTTAAAGGGATTTCCCCAAATATTTAAATCAAATAAATAACCTTAACGCATTAAAAAACAATTGAAAATGTTTTTTTAGATTGCAGTATAAAGACAATAATAGTGCATTGACTTGACATATCAACGATATAAGGATTCGGCCCGAAACGGAGAAATAGCTCGGCACAGCCTCGCATTTCCCCGTTTCTAAGCCTCATTCTTATATCGTTGATATGTCAAGTCAATGCACTATTATTGTCTATATATCAGTCTGAATACTGTTTAACTATCATTTGAGTTGAACATATTTAGAAACTCGTCCAACTCAGGAGAATAAACCTTCTGCAAGTGTTTTTGTGTGTGCTTTTCTTATGTTTTTGACGGTTTGTTAGTCACTAAAAGTTCAATGATTAAGTTTATATTGACAGTAAAAGACCTCCTCACAAAAAGGGCTGTTTAAATAAAATGTCAACATCTCTTTTTGTTCGAAGGTCTTTTGATATCAAGATTAGCTTATCATTGAGCTTTTACTATTACTAAAAAATCAGAAACCGTCGTCACTGCACAATTAAACTTTTGAAATTGATATTGTGAAATAGTTACATGGAATTTCAGATAGAAGCAATAGTATTGGCACACATTTATTTTTTCAGTTCCAGCTGAAGATCGCCTCTTGTTGTGGGATTTTCTCGCTGTGTTGAAGACCCGTTAGTGGCCTGTTCTTTGATCGGGTTGTTGTCTTTTTGACACATTCCCCGTTTTCGTTTTCAATTCTACATACTCAATATGCAACTGCATATCTAGACAGTGAACATGCAACAACGGTTTGATCTAGGCACTAACATTAAAATCCATAGATGAGCAGATTCCGTTTTAGTCATGCATCTTTATGAAGTGCCAGTCTTTGTAAGAATCAGGCAATTTAAAAAAAATTCCAAACATGACCGAAAACAACCCACAGACCTAACCATTCTATTTTGAAGTTACTCTCATCCTAAGTTAGAAATGGTAGGTCTTTCGTTTCTGGTTGTCTGGAAATTCAAGAAATCTCTAGATAACTTTTGGTTAGAATGATAGAAAATTACATAGTAAGCTCCCCTTTATTTGTTAATTTTTAGTGCATTTCAACCAAACTATGTCTTGAATTACCAGAACAGGAAAAGGAAATGAATGTCATATTCGTGCACCATTATACAATTTGAACACAAATAAATGTCAACTTGACTAACTGTAAGTGTTTAACGACCTTGGCTGGCTTTCAACCCTCGCACGGTAGGCTCGTTACCGGAAGGTGTTTGGTGAGCTCTATCATATTTTGATGCGTAGGGTCGGGAACAGGTGGAGACGCCATATATAGGCCACCATCTTGGTTTTGGTGAGTTGTTTTTCTTTTGTTGACTATTTTGCTGTTTCTTTTACTTCACAACGGCTGTTTTCATGGCCAGGTTGATCAGCTGGGCAGCCCGCTAACCACGACGATGTGTTGTTGGTAGATGAATCATTGACTCTGTAGTAGATGACTGCAACATGCAAGAAGCTAAATACACATAGCCCTCGGACGTCTGGACAGCATATGACACTCACCCATCCACAATGGGTTTCAGAGTGTCGCTAACGCGGGTCTACTAGTAAGGTAACATCATAAGCTAGTTTGTCGTTGAACCATCTGAGCAGCGTTACATGTTGTTGCCAACGGGTAATCAGGAGCTGATCCAGCACGTCCTTTCAGCTGTAAGGACTGAGATGTGACTGTGTGTCAACTTGAGTGGGTTTTTGTTCGTCATGTTTTCACCACTGCCTGATTATTAGACAAATTGGTACTTAACTCTGTTATTATATACTCGATTATCATTTGTTTTCTATGAAAACATTTTCACTTTTTAACTCGTTCGGGCATAATGGTTGACGTACGTTGCGCACTTTTGTCATGTTTGTGTCTAGACAACTTATAATTGTATACAAGGCAAAGTTATTTTCAAACAGTTGTTACAAAAGTACGTAGGACGTTTAAAGATTGACTAATTAATTCATTAAAATTACAAGGAAGCAACGCCATTTTCGTAATTTATTCAGCATTAACGTATGCATCTGTCACTATAAACATGAAACAGTGAATAACATATTTCACAATGCATAAAATCCATATTTCAGTTTTATACTAGTCTTGTTCTCTTCTTTGACACCAGGGAGGTATTGCTACCAAGAATCGACGACAAAATTACATAGATTCACGTCAATTAATTGTGGTCTGTGAATAAGAGGTTCATTTGAAATCAATGTAAATACAAACTGTTTAAAAGTACTCTTCTGTAAAAATAAAAATTCGAATAATATAAAATTACAGAGAAATGTAGCTCGACAATAACATATACTTCAAGACGGCAAGCTTACAAAGAAAAGTTTATCCTATGCATTCAAGATCATGGGTTATAAGCTTCTGTTTAAGTCATACCAGTAAACACTAGGAGAAGTTATGATTAGGCCTTGTTTTGACCCCTTGAAGTAAAAAAAATAGTATCTTTTATCAGTCTAGTTAATACACTGCAACGCCATTCTTCGTTATTCATAAGACATAAGTCTCGAACATCAGTATATATTATTGATTTCTGTCTTACAAATCACTTTTAAGGTGGTATGGGAGTTTCATGTAGATTCCTTCAGAAAATGCACTTGTTCAGAGTTACCTCTACTAAACCCTTTCGCGTTCCCATCGGTACTTTGGTACCGATGGGCTATGTTTTTGGGTAACTACAGTTGGGTGCAGACCAAGCATTACATAAAGTAAACGCAAGTTAACGCCGCGTGCACATATTTCGTTAGTTAACTTTAAATCTCCCGTTTACTAGTAAACGCACGTTTACTATAATTACGTTAACGTGGTCGAAATGGAAATTTCTAATGTCTACCCTAGTAAACGGGCGTTTACTTTGTGTCCGTTTAGTCAGTAGTAAACGAGCGTTTACTTCAGAATTCTTCAAATTTATTTTACGTGCACTTAAAAGTAAACGGGCGTTTAGTACAGATTTTACAAGTGTATTTTTACGTGCACTTGAAAGTAAACGTACGTTTACTTTTCGCGTTAACTGAATGGGTAAATTTAGAAATAAACTTCAAGTTCATTTGCACATTTATTTTATAAAAACGACCTTTAGTCTTAATACTTTACGTATATGTGTTTCAAACCAGAACAATTCAAAAACTCTTTTAATTCGAAATATTAAATTACACAAAATCACTTTCATTAAGTCCATTAACTTTACTGATTGGCAGATTTTCTATATTTTCCTTTCAAAAGTTACATGTGCAAATATCGATATGGAAAGAAAGGTTATCCGAGACATCGGGAGAATATTTTTATATGATGGGATATAAACATCATGGTTTACGTTCTTTCGTTCCCCATTCATAATTGTCTCTTCGAATTCCTAACTATAACTCGGTGCACCCTTATGGAAATATAAGCCCTCTGGCACATAGTTGCGGCAGCAGTATGGCTATGCTGCGGCTTTGTTGCTGCAAACTGTTGCGGCTTCGATGCAGCGATAGCATATTTCGTATGCAAATTAGTTTTTCTGGCACCATAATTGCGGCTATATTCTGGCACCGTTACGGCAATATTCTGGCATCATTTTGCGGCACTGATGCGGCTATAGCGTAATTCGTATGCAAATTAGTTTTCTGGCATTATGATTGTGGCGCTGTTGCGGCGCTAATACGGCTATATTCTTGCATCATTTTATTGACAAAACATGCGAATAGGCCGTGTTTTGTATAAAATGTATTGTGCCGGCAAAAACAAGTTGTCAATGCATATATATGACATGCATTCATGCATTATAAATTTGTATGCACAGGCACATAAAATAAATGTATCTGCATAAAAAAAAATGAAATTTTTTAATGTGCCCTAAGTTTGGCAAATAATATTGTGTTTTTTACCAAACTACAAGTATGTATATGCAATTAAACTGCTGCAAAAAAAAAACAAACACAAACTTCACCGATACATGTATAGTGAACTCAGATGAGGCCATGTTATTGAAAAACACATTACAAGATTGATCTTTTCTATACATGCAATTACTTGATATGAGTTTACTTACAAGTCTTCAAATCTTCCAAAAAAACCCAGCTAGAACACCAAATTCTTCAATACAATTATAATCACAAGCAACATGGTGGATTTCTAACACACTAGTACAGGGAATAGCTAAAAACGCAGGAAATGACATCATCAAATTTCTGGCTATATTGTGGTGCTCATTAATTTTGAAAGGAATTAGTGTCGCAATGATGCCAGAACAATGCCGCTAGCAGCATCATCCGGCACTACTCCGGCAACAATCCTCTGGCAACCTGATTAGGTTGCAGCTTTAAAGCCGCAACGCTGCGGCAATGCTGCAGCAACATTTTTAATTTCATAAGGGCATTTAATACATTATTTTTAATCGAAATTCACCTTGTTTGCCTTGGATTAACATGATAAGATTCTGTTTTGACAAATGAATAAAAAACGTAAATTGTACAGTGTATTGAAAGGGATGTCAATAAAGTGTAATATATATGTACATTTGTACCATCTCGTCAATTTAAATGTTCAAATATTGCTATCTTTACATGGATATTTAACTAATTTACTATGCAGCTATATATAGCGCTATTATGGTCTGTTTTGGTTATAATTCGAGTCAGTCTGAGGTTAGAAAACTACTGAAATTTGTTTCAATATTCAATATTTTGAATAAAAAAAGGACATGCTGGCACTCTCAATTGATGCAAACAAAATTTTTTAGTCATAATATTCAAATATTGCTACCTTTTTCATTATACAATGAATCCTTACATGAAAATATAACTCATTTACTATGCTGCTATATAGATTTACATAATAAAATGCTTATATGGTCAGTTTTTGGTTGTTGCGGACAAATAATTTTATTATATGAGTCAGTCTGAGGTATGAAAACTACTGAATTTTTTTTACGATTCAATATTTTGAATAAAAAAAGGACATGCTGGCACTCTAAATTGATGCGAACAACATTTTTTAGTCATAATATTCAAATATTGCTACCTATTTTATTATACAATCAACCCTTACATGAAAATATAACTCATTTACTATGCGGCTATATAGATTTACATAATAAAATGCTTATATGGTCAGTTTTGGTTGTTGCGGACAAATAATTTTATTATATGAGTCAGTCTGAGGTATGAAAACTACTAAATTTTGTTTACGGTTCAATATTTTGAATAAAAAAAGGACATGCTGGCACTCTAAATTGATGCGAACAAAATTTTTTAGTCATAATATTCATATATTGCTACCTATATATTTTATTATACAATCAACCCTTACATGAAAACATAAAAACTCATTTACTATGCGGCTATATAGATTTACATACTAGAATGCTTATATGGTCAGTTTTGGTTGTTGCGGACAAATAATTTTATTATATGAGTCAGTCTGAGGTTAGAAAACTATTGAATTTTGTTTACGATTCAATATTTTGAATAAAAAAAGGACATGCTGGCACTCTTAATTGATGCGAACAAAATTTTTAGTCATAATATTCAAATATTCCTACCTTTTTCATTATACAATCAATCCTTACATGAAAATATAACTCATTTACTATGCGGCTATATAGATTTACATACTAGAATGCTTATATGGTCAGTTTTGGTTGTTGCGGACAAATAATTTTATTATATGAGTCAGTCTGAGGTATGAAAACTACTAAATTTTGTTTACGATTTAATATTTTGAATAAAAAAAGGACATGCTGGCACTCTAAATTGATGCGAACAAAATATTTTAGTCATAATATTCAAATATTGCCACCTATTTTATTATACAATCAATCCTTACATGAAAATATAACTCATTTACTATGCGGCTATATAGATTTACATAATAAAATGCTTATATGGTCAGTTTTGGTTGTTGCGGACAAATAATTTTATTATATGAGTCAGTCTGAGATATGAAAACTATTGAATTTTGTTTACAATTCAATATTTTGAATAAAAAAAGGACATGCTGGCACTCTTAATTGATGCGAACAAAATTTTTTAGTCATAATATTCAAATATTGCTACTTATTTTATTATACAATCAATCCTTACATGAAAATATAACTCATTAACTATGCGGCTCTATAGATTAACATAATAAAATGCTTATATGGTCAGTTTTGGTTGTTGCGGACAAATAATTTTATTATATGAGTCAGTCTGAGATATGAAAACTATTGAATTTTGTTTACAATTCAATATTTTGAATAAAAAAAGGACATGCTGGCACTCTTAATTGATGCGAACAAAATTTTTTAGTCATAATATTCAAATATTGCTACTCATTTTATTATACAATCAATCCTTACATGAAAATATAACTCATTAACTATGCGGCTATATAGATTTACATAATAGAATGCTTATATGGTCAGTTTTGGTTGTTGCGGACAAATAATTTTATTATATGAGTCAGTCTGAGGTATGAAAACTACTAAATTTTGTTTACGATTCAATATTTTGAATAAAAAAAGGACATGCTGGCACTCTAAATTGATGCGAGTAAAATTTTTTTGTCATAATATTCAAATACTGCTTTTTTTTCATTTTACATGTAGAATCAATCCTTACATGAAAATATAACTTATTTACTCTGCAGCTATATAGATTTACATAATAGAATGTTTATATGGTCAGTTTTGGTTGTTGCGTACAAATAATTTTATAAAACGAGTCAGTCTGAGGTATGAAAACTACTGAAATTTGTTTACGATTCAATATATTGAATAAAAAAAACGACATGCTGGCACTGTAAATTGATGCGAGTAAAATTGTTTTGTCATAATATTCAAATACTGCTATCTTTTCATTATACAATTAATCCTTAGGCCAATTAAAATTAATTGATAGATTTTCATCCCCGCCCGCCCCTCTGAAATTGCCCCGCCCCATATTTTTTTATTTTATAAAATTTACGATTTCCGGATTTTGTTCATTCCCGTTACCGGTAACCGTTAAAATTTTCGTTTCATTCAATGCTTCCTGTTTCAAATTTCGGTTTTGTTCCTCGAGTAAATCTAACCAAAATGATTAAGTCTACCTTTCCGCTGCTCTATGATGACAACATCATCTTCCGAGAGTAAAGATTGATAACCAGAATGACATAAAATATTGGTGTTACGAGAAAAACGCTGTTTCCAAGACTACAAATCGCGGTAAACCGTATGTCACAAATTTCTGTGATTAGAAAACTGCGGACTTTTTTATTTATGCAATGACTTTGTCTGAGGAAATTTAAACTGTAAATTATACCCAAAGCACAAGATTCGTGGAAACCATTGATACAGAAAATATGACTGAATTAGCTATAGATATTGAAACACAAGCACGAACTTGTCAGATTTATGACCGTTTATTGAATTTAAAAAGTCGACTAACATACGCATTTTATTTAGGCACTGGCTACGGTTACATGGAAATGTAACAATAATAAAAATATTATTGTTACATTGGAGACTAAATGCCGGAATGCATGGTTGGGTAAGGACCTGTTTAATTACGAATGTAACAATAATTATCGAGGCTACGGTTACATTGCGTTATTGTTACATGAAAAAAAAAAGCAATGTACGATGGGACTAGTCATATGTACTAAATAATAAAAGTTGGGGACATTTATAACATACAATTTATTTACTGTAATTTGTTATTTACAATGACCATTTCTACAAATCCAGTAACTTGTTTTTAAAGTCCGACACATTTTTGATGAACGAAATTACGTCCTCCACGGATATACGTGTACATACAGAATTTCTTAGTATTTAAGTTACAGTTAGCAAACTTTGCTTTTGATTATCAATTTATCAACAGTTATAAAGCTGTATGAAATGTATGTCTTGATATTGTTTCATTTTCGTTTAAAACGCATCCCAAGTTTTATTTTTTTCACCATAAACAAAATTTGGTCCAAAGTATAATGACAGTCATAAGAGTAGGTGTGCAGTTAAATACTTTAAAAAAGTGAAACCATTGAACTATATTTTTCGCCTTTGAAGTCACACTCCTAATCTTGAGTAGTATCTTTAAGAACATCAAAACCATTAATACGTAGTAAAACTATTCAAGTTGTACACCATTTGTTGAATAATATTTTATTATTTATCAGTATTAAGTATTGTTTAGTACATATGAAAGAATGAAGCAATACAACTATAGAAGATTTAAGTTTGATCTTCTTCTTCTTCTTCTTCCAAATCTTCACATCCTTTGTAAGACAACCACACCGTTAAGGCATGTAGAACAAAACCCACCACCATAAATGTAGGAATATATGTACACTATATTTTGAATAATGCTATCCTCCACCAATATATATACAGGATCACTTTTGTAGTTGCACAAGTATCTTGTTGTAGTGTATTCTTAGTTGCGTTTAAAATTGTTAGGCTAGTTACCGGACATATATACAGGGGGATTATATATGTTTACGTAGTAAAATAGTTCATTCTTAAAAGATAAATGTTGTAAAATAAATTACTTTTATCACGTTCGCACTGGTAAAAAGAATAACAGATTTGAAGCAGTAAAATCTAAAATAGTTCGTCTTTCGTAATATGGACTAAGGATCTAAAAGAAGCTAAAAACACTTTCTTTTCTCTTCACTAATTTAAAATTGAATAAACTTTCATATTGTCTAAAAATTTATTCCACGCATAGATCAATCTAGCGTACATTGCTGTTTTTCATGTAACAATAACGTAATGTAACCGTAGCCTCAGTAATTATTGTTACATTTGTAATTAATCGGTTCCTCACCCAACTATGCATTCCGGCAATTAGTCTTCAATGTAACAATAATATTTTTATTATTGTTACATTTCCATGTAACCGTAGCCAGTGCCTTTTATTTATGCAAGCCCTTTGATTTTACCCATGGCTGTCTTTTTATGTTGACAAACAGCAAATGTCCCAATACAGCCAAAAAGACTCATTAAACAACAACTTTTTTTTTAATTATTAAGTACATGTTTTACATGATTATCATCTTGCATATAAAGTACCAACCCTATTATTTTCAACACTCTCTGAGCTTTCATTTTATTCTGTACTCATAATAATCGTGTTGCATACCAATGCATTTGCTTCATTTTATGGTAATACAAACCATTGTTTAGAAACCCAAATACATTTTATGTAGGTAGTCTAACTGAAGAGAGTATTTCTCACACGTTTTTGTTGTTTAAAAGTTTTTAAAGCCGCAATTAGATATATTTATTTAAGGATTTGAAATATTATGTAAGATTCCTCATTCTGGTGTATACATGATATAAGCTTATTATTACACTTGCATATACGAAGAACTCGTCACAAAAGGGTTTCATATGAAATAAAATTTAAAAAATAAAATCCTCCCACCCGCCCCATTATTTTCAAAAATTTGGATGAAAATCTATTAATTAATTTGAGTTGGCCTTACATGAAAATATAACTCATTTACTATGTGGCTATATAGATTTACATATTTATTTAATAAAATGCTATTATGTTCAGTTTTGGTTGTTGCAGACAAATAATTATATAATACGAGTCAGTCTGAGGTATGCAAAGCTACTGAATTTTGTTTACGATTCAATATTTTGAATAAAAAAAGGACATGCTGGCACTCTAAATTGATGAGAACAAAATTTTTTAGTCATACTATTCAAATATTTCTACCTTTTTCATTATACAATCAATCATTACATGAAAATATAACTCATTTACTATGCTGCTATATAGATTTACATAATAGAATGCTTATATGGTCAGTTTTGGTTGGTGCGGACAAATAATTTTATTATATGAGTCAGTCTGAGGTATGAAAACTACTGAATTTTGTTTACGATTAAATATTTTGAATAAAAAAGGACATGCTGGCACTCTAAATTGATGCGAACAAAATTTTTTAGTCATAATATTCAAATATTGCTACCTATTTTCTTATACAATCACTTCTTACATGAAGATAAAACTCATTTACTACGTATATGCGGCTATATAGATTTACATAATAAAATGCTTATATGGTCAGTTTTGGTTGTTGCGGACAAATAATTTTATTATATGAGTCAGTCTGAGGTATGAAAACTACTGAATTTTGTTTACGATTCAATATTTTGAATAAAAAAAGGACATGCTGGCACTCTAAATTGATGCGAATAAAATTTTTTAGTCATAATATTCAAATATTGCTACCTATTTTATTATACAATCAACCCTTACATGAAAATATAACTCATTTACTATGCGGCTATATAGATTTACATACTAGAATGCTTATATGGTCAGTTTTGGTTGTTGCGGACAAATAATTTTATTATATGAGTCAGTCTGAGATATGAAAACTATTGAATTTTGTTTACGATTCAATATTTTGAATACAAAAAGGACATGCTGGCACTCTCAATTGATGCGAACAAAATTTTTTAGTCATACTATTCAAATATTAGTACCTTTCTTATTATACAATCAATCCTTACATGAAAATATAACTCATTTACTATGCAGCTATATAGATTTACATAATAAAATGCTTATATGGTCAGATTTGAGTGTTGCGGACAAATAATTTTATAATACGAGTCAGTCTGAGGTATGAAAACTACTGAAATTTGTTTACGATTCAATATATTGAATAAAAAAAAGACATGCTAACACTCTAAATGGATGTGAGTAAAATTTTTTTAGTCATAATATTCAAATACTGCTATCTTTTTCATTATACAGTCAATTCTTACATGAAAATATAACCCATTTATTACTATGCGGCTATATAGATTTACATAATGAAATGCTTATATGGTCAGTTTTGAGTGTTGCGGATAAATAATTTTATTATATGAGTCAGTCTTAGGTAAGAAAACTATTGAATTTTGTTTGCGATTCAATATTTTGAATAAAAAAGGACATGCTGTCACTCTAAATTGATGCAAACAAATTTTTTATGTCATAATATTCAAATATTGCTTCCTTTTTTATGATACAGTCAATCTTTATATCAAAATAAAACTCATTTACTATGCGGCTATATAGATTTACATAATAAATTGCTTATATGGTCAGTTTTGGTTGTTGCGAACAAATAATTATATATTACGAGTTAGTCTGATGTAAGAAAACTACTGAATTTTGTTTACTATTCAATATTTAAAAAAAAAAGAGGTCATGGCCGTCAGGCTGGTACAAAAATTGCTGTCAATTGTATTATTTGGTCAATTATGGCATAAAAATATAACTGAATTACTTCTATATAGAATAAGATAACTTGTTAAGAGGTAAATATTGTCAGTTTTGGTTAATGATATCAAATAATTTTGTTTTACGAGTCAGTCTAAGATGAGAAAACTGTTTGATTTTGGTGATGATTAAATTACATGTATTTGAATAAACATACTTAAACTATTATTTGCGAAGAATAAGAAATTTACTATAATTATTGTTCAATTAAATACAAATGTGTGACATTTTTAAATAACTTTAATCGTCAATATGTCAAGCAGAAATGACCAATTGGTCAATTAATTTTGATGTTCCTTATCATTTCATATTTTAGGTCAGTGTATCCAGGTTACGATGACAATCTGCGTTAACGGGCGTTTACTACAAACAGTAAACGCGCGTTTACTTATTACGAAAATAGAAGACGCGCATTTTTCCACGTTAACGAGGAGGTAAACGGGAAAGTAAACGCCCGTTTACTCTTTACAAAATTAGAAGACGCGCCGTTTTTGCGTTAACGCGGAGGTAAACGCGAAAGTAAACGCCCGTTTACTTTTAATGTCTAATGCAATTTCGGAGTTAACGCACAGTTAACGCGGCGTTTACATGAAGTGCACGCGAGTAAACGCCGCGTTAACTTTTTCGGCCCGTCTACATGTAATGCTTGGTCTGCACCCAACTGTACCTTGCGTAAAGTATTGAATCTTTGACATGTGTTTACGTACAGAAGTGGTTGAGGGCTTGAATCAATCCCCTATATCACAGCTGTGTGTTTCATGGTGCCTTAAACTTTTCCCGAGTACGGTTTGGTATCAAATCGCCCCTAACGGACAACATTTTCTCCTGTGAAAACCGTTTTTTTTTTTAATTTGAACACAATATTTCCATAGAGTAAGGTAAAATATACTGTTGATGTTGGGGGCAATATAAAGTTTTTTTTATTAACTACGCCGTGTATTTTTGAGGGAACATATTCATAGTATGATTGAAACTTGTACTCAAGTTAAATAAGTGATTTAAAGTGTACCAACGTAATCATTAACTTGAAATGCACTCTCAATGTGTGGTCAATTCTTACCAAACTAATTGAAAAAGAGATCATGATATTTTTTTGCGAAGTTGAAATAGGTATAACAGAACATTGTTTCTGAAGTGCCTGTTTATGGAAAAGACGAAAACACTCTTGTTGAAATAAAGGAACCGGTAAAAGTTTATAAAAACATGGCAGACTAAAGTATGATATCATCCTATATTTGCTCAAAATATTTGTTATATCGAGACTTAATTTCTAAACGAAAACGGGCTGATTATTTGTTTACTCTCACTTTGTGAATGGAAGAGTTAACTACTAAATTTTCGATAATTTAAACTGGTACTCCAGTGGTTCAGTGGGAAGCTGTACTAGCCCACAGCACGAAGATTGCATGCTCGAACCTCAAAGCCGGAAGTGAAATAATAATTTCCTATATTAAATGTTACTTAACTTTACTTTCAATTTCAAAAAGACAGTCATGGATACATACAAAACT
>CM034357.1:33438763-33495433 GCA_019925275.1 Mytilus edulis
ACTATACCTGAAAGGCTGAGCTATCTCTTTAACTGTCAAGTGGTTATCTGAAATTATAAGAAGTTGAACTATGAACTCAGGTATGTAACATTACTTTATTAATCATGTTTGAAGCAGCATTTCATGTGCAAATTTATATGAATATGACTGTCTTTAGTGACAGCTTTAAACACTAAATGTTTGCATTCACCTCCAAAGCTAACCAAACTTTTAAACACACTTTTTTAGAAGGGATAAACAGTAGTTATCATATGGCTATGAAACTGTTGTTAGGTCATTAGATGGAAAATTTAGTATTAATATTGATTCACTTATACAAATGTCATAGGGTTTTTGAATTGGAAAATAAACACAATCATGTATTCTAAGACTAGTTGTTGGTATGATACCTGTTATGTTCTTCTCACATATTTTTTGATGGTATAATACTTAACCCCTAACATGCCTCACAGGAGGTACTGTGCTTGTCTATCATATGATGGATCTCGAGACATTATTTTTCTATCAATTTAATTGAGGTCTGGAGCTGGCATGTTAGTAACTGCTACAGTGCTTGTAGTCCTTTGTTAATTCATACCAGGGGTGTAGCTAGAAATAAATGTTGTGCAAGCAACTTCTGCCGAGCGTAACGAGGCGAAAAAATTTTGGACCCTTTTATACAGAAATTTTTTTTGTTGTTGGTTTTTGGTCATAGGACGGTTAAAAGAGGAGCTATATGTAGATAGGACTTATAAAAAATTTATGAATGTAAAACTATTAGATAAATTTTTTGAATTGAGTAATACATAAACAACACATGTGGGTCATTTTCAAAAAATGTCGAATTTTGAAATTGAAAAAATTATTAAAAGTTACTTATTCAAACAACCCTCTACACAAGCAAATCAAAACAAACAGTACTTTTAGAACAACATATTAAAAGATGCAATCTTAATGATATCATACAAGAATAAGTTGAAACATCGGTGGTACATTATTTTGTCTATCCTGTTACCATTTTCAAAAGAAATTTTTGGTTATTTAGAAAAAGTTTAGATAAAATGTTAAGCTTATTTTACGTGGTCAATTAGATGGTTTTCAAGAGCATAAACTTCTATATATATTCATTCTGTAATATAATAGATTATTTGCCCATTTTCCAGGTTGTACTGAAAAATGCCTCTAAAAATTGGTTTTTCAAAGGTTGTAAAAATTACCTCCAGTAATGTAAGTCTAAGATAGCAATTTATATTGTTCGGCATTTTTTCACCCTTTCAAACAAACCCAACATCAAATAAATCCCTCATAAGTTAGTTTACTTTTCTCTGTATTTCATTGGTAACAGGAACGTACGTTTATGATATATCACTATATAAAAGTCTATCCTGTTACCGATATCATTATTGCACCTGCGAATGCCTAATTAGGAAGATTAAGACGTTATAACCTTAAGATGAGTTCAAACAACCAAATATTTCATTCGTTTTGCACCTATATGTTAAGATAAAAAAATTAACGACGTTTTTGTCTACAATTGTCTATCCTGTTACTGTAACCATAGCAACCATAGTAACAGGATAGACAAATTTCTTCGTTTTTGATTGCTGTTGTGAAATAACTACTCCCTTTGGTGAAGTGATTATGTTTTTCTAATGTGAATTTGGTTTCCAACACGTTATTGCACTTTTTACTGTTGGTGTAATTAATCAAAATTGGTGGTAACAGCATAGACATGAAAAAAGTACACTCTTTTTTTTTCACTATAAAATGTCTTGAAATTTCTTTTCTCTACACTGTCGTTCAAGAAACGAGGCGTTTTAAATGTAAAGATTACTTTGCACTTTTGAGATCAACACTGACTGATTCAATATTCATAGGGAGAATAATTTAACGGCTGATTTAAGTAGCTGTAAGGAAAGACATGAACCTCCCGTACGCTGATTCAATTTAGTTTGTAGATAACATGTTACATACAATGATAAAGAAGCTACGATTTTTCATTAGAGTAATATTTAACATTCTTTAAAAGTCCCTTTTGCAGATATCAAGATGATCAGAAAATTGCAAAAAAAATCATTTGAAAAGTGTTTTTCTGACACTGTACACAGACAAATACCCCCAAAATCAGTCTTAAGGGGGTTCGCTGGTCTAAATCATTTATATAGGATTTCTCTGTATTTTTCCATAAATGAACTTTATCTTATAGTTCAATAGAAAAATAAAATAAAAAAATGGGGTCACCGTTCATTTGCGCTCACAATCTGCCTTCGAAAGAAGCATAGATCTTTGTAAAAGTGTTTTTTTTTCTGTTGAACTAATAGGCGAAATAAAGGTAATAACCAAATAAAAAAAAGAAATTTATTACAGAAATCGCTCAAATTTTACAATAATTTAGTTTACGTACAGCATATATCGAAATTATATTAAAAAATATAGGTCACCGATGAGATAAAAGAGATATTGCAATTTAAAAGCCAAAAAATGGCATTTTTCCACCAAAGGGAGATAATTTGGAACTTTTTCAATGATGTTTACATTTTAAAAGTCATCTGGGGCCAACACGAATTAATTGTTTTGAATGTTTTTTGCACCATATGATAAAGTAACAACTACAAAAGGTAATAAATAAAATTTGTAATGAAAAACAAATGTTTAATTTTTTTCTGAAATTTTTATACCCTCGAGCCTCCTTAAATGCAATTTAATCTCATCAAAATAGATATAAGGTGTGTTTATTATTAATGTTCTGAATCACAAATCCGACAAGCTTTCATTTAAACAATTACAACTGAAATTTCCATTAGAAATAAAAAAAAAAATTAGCTGGGTGTACTGAAAATTTGACATTTTTAGCTCACCTGGCCCGAAGGGCCAAGTGAGCTTTTCTCATCACTTGGTACTGGCGTTCAGAGTCGTCCGGCGTCCGTCGTCGTTAACTTTTACAAAAATCTTCTCCTCTGAAACTACTGGGCCAAATTTAACCAAACTTGGCCACAATCATCATTGGGGTATCTAGTTTAAAAAATGTGTTCAGTTACCCGGCCAACCAACCAAGATGGCCACCATGGCTAAAAATAGAACATAGGGGTCAAATGCAGTTTTTGGCTTATAACTCTGAAACCGAAGCATTAAGATAAAATCTGACATTGGGGTTAAATTGTTTATTAAGTCAAGATCTATCTGCCCTGAAATTTTCAGACGAATCGGACAACCGGTTGTTGGGTTGCTGCCCCTGAATTGGCAATTTTAAGGAAATTTTGCCGTTATATGGTTATTATCTTGAATATTACTATAGATAGAGATAAACTGTAAACAGCAATAATGTTCAGCAAAGTAAGATCTACAAATAAGTCAACATGACCGAAATGATCAGTTGATCCATATAGGAGTTATTGCCCTTTATAGTCAATTTTTAACCATTTTTCGTAAATCTTAGTAATCTTTTACAAAAATCTTCTCCTCTGAAACTACTGGGCCAAATTTATTCAAACTTGGCCACAATTATCTTTGGGGTATCTAGTTTAAAAAATGTGTCCAGTGACCCGGCCAACCAACCAAGATGGCCGCCGCTGCTAAAAATAGAACATAGGGGTAAAATGCAGTTTTTGGCTTATAACTTAAAAACCAAAGCATTTAGAGCAAATCTGACAATTGGTAAAATTGTTAATCAGGTCAAGATCTATCTACCCTGAAATTTTCAGATGAATCTTACAACCTGTTGTTGTGTTGCTGCCCCTGAATTGGTAATTTTAAGGAAATTTTACTGTTTTTGGTTATTATCTTGAAAATTATTATAGATAGAAATAAACTGTAAACAGCAATAATGTTCAGCAAAGTAAGATTTACAAACAAGTCAACATGACCGAAATGGTCAGTTGACCCATATAGGAGTTATTGCCCTTTATAGTCAATTTTTAACCATTTTTCGTAAATCTTAGTTATCTTTTACAAAAATCTTCTCCTCTGAAACTACTTGGCCAAATTTATCCAAACTTGGCCAAAATTATCTTTGGGGTATCTAGTTTAAAAAATGTGTCCGGTGACCCGGCCAACCAACCAAGATGGCCGCCATGGCTAAAAATAGAACATAGGGGTAAAATGCAGTTTTTGGCTTATAACTTAAAAACCAAAGCATTTAGAGCAAATCTGACAGTTGGTAAAATTGTTTCTCAGGTAAAGATCTATCTACCCTGAAATTTTCAGATGAATCTTACAATCTGTTGTTGGGTTGCTGCCCCTGAATTGGTAATTTTAAGGAAATTTTACTGTTTTTGGTTATTATCTTGAAAATTATTATAGATAGAAATAAACTGTAAACAGCAATAATGTTCAGCAAAGTAAGATTTACAAATAAGTCTACATGACCGAAATGGTCAGTTGACCCATATAGGAGTTATTGCCCTTTATAGTCAATTTTTAACCATTTTTCGTAAATCTTAGTAATCTTTTACAAAAATCTTCTCCTCTGAAACTACTTGGCCAAATTTATCCAAACTTGGCCACAATTATCTTTGGGGTATCTAGTTAAAAAAATGTGTCCGGTGACCCGGCCAACCAACCAAGATGGCCGCAATGGCTAAAAATAGAACATAGGGGTAAAATGCAGTTTTTGGCTTATAACTTAAAAACCAAAGCAGTTAGAGCAAATCTGACAATTGGTAAAATTGTTTATCAGGTCAAGATCTATCTACCCTGAAATTTTCAGATGAATCTTACAATCTGTTGTTGGGTTGCTGCCCCTGAATTGGTAATTTTAAGGAAATTTTACTGTTTTTGGTTATTATCTTGAAAATTATTATAGATAGAAATAAACTGTTTCCAGCAATAATGTTCAGCAAAGTAAGATTTACAATAAGTCAACATGACCGAAATGGTCAGTTGACCCATATAGGAGTTATTGCCCTTTATAGTCAATTTTTAACAATTTTTTGTAAATCTTAGTAATCTTTTACAAAAATCTTCTCCTCTGAAACTACTGGGCCAAATTAATCCAAACTTATCCACAATCATCTTTTGGGTATCTAGTTTAAAAAATGTGTCCCGTGACCCGGCCCAACCAAACCAAGATGGCCGCCATGGCTAAAAATAGAACATAGGAGTAAAATGCAGTTTTTGGCTTATAACTCAAAAACCAAAGCCTTTAGAGCAAATCTGATTTGGGGTAAAATTGTTTATCAGGTCAAGATCTATCTACCCTGAAATTTTCAGATGAATCTGACAACCTGTTGTTGGGTTGCTGCCCCTGAATTGGCTATTTTAAGGAAATTTTGCCGTTATATGGTTATTATCTTGAATATTACTATAGATAGAAATAAACTGTTTCCAGCAATAATGTTCAGCAAAGTAAGATTTACAAATAAGTCAACATGACCGAAATGGTCAGTTGACCCATATAGGAGTTATTGCCCTTTATAGTCAATTTTTAACCATTTTTCGTAAACCTTAGTAATCTTTTACAAAAATCTTCTCCTCTGAAACTACTGGACCAAATTAATCCAAACTTGGCCACAATCATTTTTGGGCTGTTTCTAGTTTAAAAAATGTGTCCGATGACCCGGCCATCCAACTAAGATGGCCGCCATGGCTAAAAATAGAACATAGGGGTAAAATGCAGTTTTTGGCTTATAACTCAAAAACCAAAGCGTTTAGAGCAAATCTGACAATTGGTAAAATTGTTTATCAGGTCAAGATCTATCTGCCCCGAAATTTTCAGATGAATCTTACAATCTGTTGTTGGGTTGCTGCCCCTGAATTGGTAATTTTAAGGAAATTTTGCTGTTTTTGGTTATTGTCTTGAATATTTTTATAGATAGAGATAAACTGTAAACAGCAATAATGTTCAACAAAGTAAGATTTACAAATAAGTCAACATGACCGAAATGGTCAATTGACCCCCTAAGGAGTTATTGTCCTTTATAGTCAATTTTCAACAATTTTTATAAAATTTGTAAATTTTTACTAACATTTTCCACTGAAACTACTGGGCCAAGTTCATTATAGATAGAGATAATTGTAAGCAGCAAGGATGTTCAGTAAAGTAAGATGTACAAACACATCACCATCACCAAAATACAATTTTGTCATGAATCCATCTGCTTCCTTTGTTTAATAGTCACATAGACCAAGGTGAGCAACACAGGCTCTTTAGAGCCTCTAGTTTTAAAATGACCCACATATGTGATACAGAATTTACTCAAAATTGTCCAAAATCTGCTCTTCGGGTCTAGGCAGAAACAAACTTCTCTTTTGCTTTGTCAATATTCACACTGAAATCCCGATGAATATGCAGTAATGCTAGTAACTGTCGTTGTTCATTGTTGATCGTACATTTGTTTTCAACATACGTAGTACACTGATAGATCTCCATGGCAGCACTCGCGAGATGTCATAAAACAGCGTACGTGTTCGGCATCGAGCGACCTCCCAATTGAATTTGTCAAAATTACATGCAAGGTCAGTTTCTTATACATGTCTCAGACAATGTTGAGATCTGTTTGTTTGTTATATTTCCTACAATTACATGATGCAGCAGATACAGCGCAAAGAATCGATTTCCTGATTATACCAGTACTAGATGCGACTCCACTCTCCAGTTTTCAGTTACCTTATGTGGTCTATGAACGCAACAAATAATGAGACTTTCCAATACTTTTTTTGGCGTGTTTGCAGGGTGATTGGCTCCGGTAGTCTGTCGACCACATCGCCTCTGTTCATATTTTTAACGATATCAAAGGGTTCTGATAATTCTAATTTCGATAGGTACATCTCATTCCAAACTGATGAACCTTACACTGAAAAATGTGCTCCATAACTACATGTCTTAGACTGAGTATTACAAATTCAAATCTTGCAAAATAAAAAAAAGATACAAGTTCCTGTCCGATTTTGTCATAATCTCCAATAATTTTCCTCCTTTTATTTTGAAACCAAATGCCGTTATTTAATGATATTTCATCAATTAAAAATGAGAGAAGATAGGTGTTTCCTTTAACATTCAATTTATAAATTTTTTTTGGCCTTTTTTATTTTTTGCATGCCGAATTGATGTGCACGCAACTGTGTGTAAGCGTATAGGGAGCTAAGCGCCTGCGTAACATCATTGTCATTAAGCTTAGGTCTTTTGTTACCTATTCTGACATCAGACTCAGACTTCTTTTTAACTGAGTTTAACGGTGTGCATTCATGGCATTGATGTGGGTTTGTTTAATCTACTACATTATGTTCATTGGCTAGATATAAAGGGGGAGGGTTGAGATCTCACCAAATATGTTTAACCCCGTCACATTTGTGTGTCTGTCCCAAGTCAGGAGCCTCTGGTCTTTGTAAGTCTTGTATTATTATTGATTTTAGGTCATTTATATATTTTGGAGTTTAATATGAAGTCCATTTTCTCTGAACTAGTACACTTTTTTGTTTAGGGAACAGCTGGAGTCTACCTCCAGATGCAGGATTTTTTGCTGTGTTGCCGTTGCCAATGGGACATGAAATTTTACCCCTGTCCATTTGAACGTACATTGTACGTGTGTACATCCCAAAATTTAATTTGCCTCAACTAAAGGTTATGAATATATATATAGTTATCAAAGGTACCAGGATTATAATTTAGTACGCCAGACGCGCGTTTCGTCTACATAAGACTCGTCAGTGACGCTCATATCGAAATATTTATAAAGCCAAACAAGAACAAAGTTGAAGAGCATTTAAAATCCAAAATTCCAAAAAGTTGTGCCAAATACGTCTAAGGTAATCTATGCCTGGGATAAGAAAATCCTTAGTTTTTCGAAAAATTCAAAGTTTTATAAACAGGAAATTTATAAAAATGACCACATTATTGATATTCATGTCAACACCTAAGTGTTGACTACTGGGCTGGTGATACCCTCGGGGACGAAACGTCCACCAGCAGTGGCATCGACCCAGTGGTGTAAATAGTTATCAAAGGTACCAGGATTATAATTTAGTACGCCAGACGCGCGTTTCGTCTACATAAGACTCTATGAAACTGATACACAATGACATTTTGGGTAGCGTCACTTTTACCCTTCTTGATTTATGTCCAGACTCCCTTTATAACTTTATCATGTTTATAATTGCAAGAGGGGGCATCATTTGCACTGTCCTATGGATACATTCCCCATTTATTTAATCTCATGTCGCGTAATACAACACATTTAAATCACATGTATAAATCATTTTAGGAAATGTAGTACTGCCTGATTCAAGTGGAAGCGTCAATCCAGCTGATATTGATGCAGGAAGGGAGTTATTAGATCATTTATGTGAGTAAAATGTATATTCTACCACTGCATTGAGTGAAATACGATATTTATCCACTGGAGACAGTTGTATTTTCAAATATATGAATAATGCATAGAAATTTTTGTAATTTCATGGTTGGGTGGAATCAGAAAAAATGAAGATTTTAACATATTGGGGCATATTGTTTCCCCCATTATATTTAGGAAAGTAAATTAAATGTCAAACCAACAAGTTCAATACCAGCTAACTTGCAGCCAAATTTCATTTAGATATCTTGTACCAGCCAAAAGTTTTATTAAAAAAACATGTCAAATTTGTCAGGAGTGTGACGCTTTTTGTGTGACAGGATTTTTTTTTAATAATTTACATGTTGAGTAAAAATTATGATGAATGCATGTATATGAAGATGGTTTATAATCATTCTTCAATACTAGGTTTTGTAGATTATAGATTGGTGTTATCATTGCACAAATATTATGTAAATAAATATACATTGTGAAAAGGTATGTACCAAAAATTAATATTGGCAAAATTTTATAATTTCTAAATTAAAGTGTTATGGTTGTATTTTAAAGGAGTATTTGTGTGTAAAACTGGTAAGTATTTATTGTATACATGTATAAGCTATCCATAAAAGGCTATACAGACATCCTGAGGTGCATAATTCACATATTGGATTAACTTCTATACAAGCACCCAAAAATGTCAGGAGTGTGACAACTGTCTTTAAACATGTACCAAAGAATACATAGGACTTAAATATGTTCTTCTTCTTTATTTTTCAGTAGTGGCTATTCCAAAGAGAAGAAAATTTTTTATTACAACTGTGATATGTTTATATCATAGATGTGGGAGTGCATTATATATGTCAGGAGTGTGACGCTTTTTTTAAGGCATTTTCTGTCAATTCATAATTTCACAAGGACAAGTTCAACAGGTTTCTTTGTGTTAGAAATGTTAAAACAAAGTTATATTCCTATCATTTACCTCTTAAATGTGTTATTTATCATGATTGTTTTGACACAATAAGTTTTAATTAGTCATTTTTCTATTTTTTGTGCACAGTAATGCAAATTTATCAAAGGAAATAAGTGTGTACAATTATAAAATCATATAGGAAAGTGAGGAAATGAATTTTGTACAAAATAGAACAATCATTTTGAATTTAAATGGTATATTTAAAGATGTTTCAAGGATTAACCATTCAGATGTAATTCGTCACACTCCTGACATGAATTTAACAATTTAAGAAAAATATGAAAATTAGCTTTATTTTTAGGACAGATAGTTGAAAGACAGCTAGTAATTTAGAAACTTTTGGTAAATCTTCCATTCCTTAAAACATCCACTAGACTTGCTGACATAAGCCAGGCAAAATTATCTGGAAGAAATGATTCAAAGAAAGAGACTTGGAAAGAGAAAACCCGCAAATATTGGCTGAATATAAAATTAAAAAATTATCAGAGGAAGTTGGACAATCTTAAACAAAATAAAAAACTACAAAACCATGCTAACAAAAAAAGGCTTAAAGAAAGAAGAACTTTGAATTCCAAATTTGATAAACAATATAAAGAAAAACAAAGGCAGTGGCAGAAAAACAGTAGAAAAAAAGGAAGAAAGATAAAAAAGAAGTTGGGTTGAATAAGGACTTAGAATCGAACAAAAACAGCTCAAAAATTCAAATGAGAACAGATCTGTAACTGTGTCAGATTCCAGATCTACAGTGAGAAAACCTGCACAACACACAAGAAAACAACTGCCACAAAACCCAAATGCTTGGACGAGTTCTTTGAAACACATCATAAAAAATGCTACACCCAGAAGGGCCTTCTAGAAGGGATCATTTATAAGCATTTTTGTTTTGTGGCAATTGTTTTCTTGTTTGTTGTGCAGGTTTTCTCACTGTAGATCTGGAATCTGACACAGTCACAGATCTGTTCTCATTTGAATTTTTGAGCTGTTTTTGTTCGATTCTAAGTCCTTATTCAACCCAACTTCTTTTTTATCTTTCTTCCTTTTTTTCTACTGTTTCTCTGCCACTGCCTTTGTTTTTCTTTATATTGTTTATAAAATTTGGAATTTGAAGTTCTTCTTTCTTTAAGCTTTTTTTTGTTAGCTTGGTTTTATAGGTTTTTATTTTAAGATGGTCCAACTTCCGCTGATCAATTTTTAATTTCAGATTCAGCCAGTATTTGCGGGTTCTCTCATTCGAAGTCTCTTTCTTTGAATCATTTCTTCTAGAAAATTTTGCCCTGCTTATTTCAGCAAATCTGGTAGATGTTTTAAGGAATGGAAGGTTTACCAAAAGTTTCTTCATTTTACTAGCTGTCTTTCAATTGTCTGTCCTAAAAATAAAGCTAATTTTCATATTTTTCTTAAATTGTTAAATTCATGTCAGGAGTGTGACGAATTACATCTGAATGGTTAATCCTTGAAACATCTTTAAATATACCATTTTAAATCAAAATAATTGTTCTATTTTGTACAAAATTCATTTCCTCACTTTCCTATATGATATTATAGTTGTACACACTTATTTCCTTTGATAAATTTGCATTACTCAGTGCACAAAAAATAGAAAAATGACTAATTAAAACTGATTGTGCCAAAACAATCATGATAAATAACACATTTAAGAGGTAAATGATATGAATATTACTTGGTTTTAACATTTCTTACACAAAGAAACTTGTGGAACTTGTTCTTGTGAAATTATGAATTGACAGAAAATGCCTTAAAAAAGCGTCACACTCCTGACATATATAATGCACTCCCACATCTATGATATAAACATATCACAGTGGTAATGATTTTTTTTTCTTCTCTTTGGAATAGCCACTTCTGAAAAATAAAAAAAATAAAACATTTAAGTCCTTTGTATTCTTTGGTAGATGTTTAAAGACAGTTGTCACACTCCTGACATTTTGGGGTGCCTCTCTTTGTGTTTTTTTTAAATGGTCCTAAAAAGAAAGTCCTGTTCTATGGGTAAAGATATCAGAAATTGAAATCAATGATATAGCAATGTGTTTAGTGATTTTTTGTGAAAGTTTAAAGCATTTTTCAATCTTTATAAAATATGTCAGGAGTGTGACAAAATACTGAAAATAGAAGGCTTTTTCTACATACAATTACATTAAAACGGTACAATGAAATGACATTTTGTTTTTTGCAAATGATCACAAAATCTCAGGGCTTTCAAAGTTTACTATTGTAACTGAAATATATTAAGATTCTTTTTATTGGCAAAAACTTCAATCACTAGTTACTATTATTTTTTTCAAATTAAGCTATTCAATTTGATTGTTATTATATGATTTAGCAGAAAAGATGGAAATTTTGGTTTTAAAATTTTCCTTTTTATATTGACTTTCATTTGGAAAAGGTCTGAGCAATGTTTTCTTGACTGTTTTATTACCAAACTTGTTTTTAAGTAGTATGGTTTCTGTTAAATATTTTTGAGATGTATGCTATTAAAATTTAAGATTATTCAATGTGTCTGTTTCGTTCGGCCTGAAACTTTGGAATTATAAAATTTAAAGTATTGGTAATAGGGCAAGACAAAAAGAAATACAAAATATTAAGTTTTAAATTGGACCCCCCATGTCACACTTTTGCTTCATTTTTTCTGATTCCACCCGGTTGTAGCATTCATTATATAATGTGTACAGAAAAAATTATCAGCAATATATTAAGTTGAACAGAAAGAGATTTTATCATGAATTCTATTCAAGTCCACAATGTAGAAAAGTGTCCATTGGTGAAGATGTACATTGACCTAGATGAGCAACACAGGCTCTTAGAACCTATAGTTTTTGTTTTGCCTTCCTTGACAGAGTCAAAACGTGAGACTTTGGTATAATTTTTCCAACGGCATTGGTAGCATCAACTTAAAATTAGTATTTTATTACTGTAAATTCAGAATTATATGTTCATTTATTATTGCGATATTGAGAAAAATCCTGTTTTAATTCATATAATATTTTACTTATAAAAGGACTTAGTTTTTCTGTCGGGAAACATTGCATTCACTCTGTGGATAAAGTTTTTGAAATTCTAATAACTTTCTTAAACTATTCTGGGTTTGTACCAAACTTGGACAGCAGCTTGTTTATGATCAGAAGAAAGTATCCAGAAGTAAATTTTGAAAAAAATAAAATTCCATTGTTTCCATATTTTACTTATAAATGGACTTAGTTTTTCTTCCAGTTAACATATATTACATACAGTCTGCTGTTAAAGATTTTAAAACATTTGTTAGATTCATAAACTGTCCAGGATTTTTACCAAATTTGGACAAAATCTTCATACAATCAAAAGATAATATCTAGCATGTCAAGAGGAATAATTTTATTGTTTTTTTCCTCATTTTTGTTGGGCCTGCGATTAACAGCAAAAGTAGGTGAGACACTGGGTCTGCAGAACCATTACAATTTTTTTATTTCATTTGTCCTTACTATGACAAATCTTGATTAATAAAAAGTTGAAACCTTGAGAATAAATCTTGATTTGATTACAAAAAATCATGCTAGTTATAATTTACTGAAATACAATTTAGAAAGAATGCATACCACTTCTTTTACAATGATTTATTAGTTACTAAATATAACAATTTTTTTCAGTGGTAGATCCGAATCTCCAGATGACTAATCAAAACGTAGAGATGATGAAAAGATTGATGCAAACTAGATTCACCGATGAAAGTCTTATATTTTTACTCCATAAGATACAGGAAATACAGCTGGGTACATAATCTTTATTTTATTTTATTTTTTTAGAAAAATGCAATGTACAGTACAGATAAAGCATAATAATTGCCATACTTTATAATCCATATATATATATTGTCAGTCTCATACTAGGTCATTAGGGTTGTCAGCAAGTATTTAATATTCAAGTATCTCTGATAGTATATATTAGTACCAAATAACAAAAACCTACACTTTAATCTTCAGATTTCTGTTAAGAGATCGTCAGAATCCTTCTTATAATCAATCGATTTGGAAAATTGAAATCGGATAAAACTGGGTTTTCTGAAGGGGTATGCATCCCTTCGGTGCCTTACACTTGAACTTGCAACAATAGTGCAGACCCGCAGCCATATAACTACAGATCCTAATTATATCCCATGCAACGAAGTTGCGGAGTAAGATCTACAAACACATCACCATCACAATAACACAATTTTGTCATGAATCCATCTGTGTCCTTTGTTTAATATACACATAGACCAAGGTGAGCGACACAGGTTCTTTAGAGCCTCTAGTTTTAGTCCAATACCTATGACTAAAACATTTGGATCCCATCAATTTATAGTGCCAGCACGTCCTTATTTTATTCAAAATATTGAATTGTATACAAACTGACTCATAACAAAATTATTTGTCTGCATCAACCAAAACTGACCATATTTGCACTATATCATGCAAATCTATATAGCTGCATACTAAATCAGTTATATTTTTAGGTCAGGAGGGATGGTATAATATAAATGACAGTTCTATTAGAAAACAATGACCACAAAACTTTGTTTGCATCAATTTATAGTGCCAGCATGTCCTTGTTTTATTCAAAATTGAATCATAAACAAATTTGGAATAGCGCTGACTGACTGGTATAACAAAATTATTTGTCCGCACCAACCAAAACTCACCATATTTGCCCTTTATTATGTAAATCTGAATAGCGGCATAGTGAATCAGTTATATTTTTATCAGGATGGATTGTTTAATACAAATGACAGCAATATTGGAACACAGTTAACTTTCAATTGCACGTTAAAATACACTTGTGAAATCTTGTGTAAATGCCTGTTTACTTTTAAGTGCACATAAAGATAAAGTTGTGAAATCTGAAGTAAAATATAAAAAAGAAGATGTAGTATGATTGCGAAATATTAAAGTTAAATAAAGAAATATGTGCACACAGCGTTAACTTGCGTTTACTCTAAGTAATGCTTGGTCTGCCACCCAACTGTACCCCAGGTTCCTTTAAAGCAAATAATGTTTGTCTACAGGATTGTTAGTTACAACGTGTCACTTTCAAAACAAACTTCCCCTGGAATATTTGACAAGATAATATTTCGTAATAAAAACAAACTAGTCTGCAACCGAGTAGATTAATTGTGTTTGTTTGTTTGATGAAACTTAAAAAGGTAATGATTCAATTACTACAATAAAATAGAACAAAATATATATATATATATATCATATACTGTAAATTCAGAAATTATTTAGATGTTTTTATTATTGCCAAAAAAGCAACAGGGTTATAATCTCAATAATTAAAACTTGCATTTTGATTTTTTTTCTATGTGTTGAACAAAATTTGTCTCTGTATCGCAAAATATTAAAATCACATTTTAGTCTAAAATGACTATATTGCAACATAAATGCACACACTAATTTCTAAATTTACAGTAATTTACTTTGAGAATGTTTTTGAAATATGTTTGATAATCTGATTTTTTTTCCAGCTCCTACCTTACAACAGTATTGGAAATTCATACATGATTATGAAGGTATAAAATACTTAAAGAAATCTATTGGTAAGGGACTACAAAAAGAAATATAGTTGTATTATATACGATATCAAGGAGAAACCCAGAAAGATAGGTTGATTGAAAATATAAGAGGCTAGTCAAAGGAAAAAAAATCCCCAAAAAACAACTATTTACCAAAACCTTTCTCATCACTTGGCGTCCGTCTTCGTCGTCCGTCATCGTCGTTATCTTTTTACATTTTGAACTTCTTCTAGAGAACCACTGAATGGAATGAAACTAAACATGGCATGAATGTTCCTTATGAGGTGCTGACCAACTGTTGTTACTTTGTAGCTGATCCATCATTCAAGATGGCCGCCAGCAGGGGACTTAGTTTAACATAGGACCTTATGGGAAATGCATACAAATGACTTTTAGAGAACCACTAAATGGAAAGAAACCAAACATAGTATGAATATTCCCTATGAGGTGATGACCAAGTGTTGTTACTTTGTAGCCGATCCATCATCCAAGATGGACGCCAGTGGGGGGCTTAGTTTAACATAGGACCCAATGGGAAATACATACAAATGTCTTCTTTTAGAGAACAACTGAATGGAATGAAACCAAACATAGCATGAATGTTCCTTATGAGGTGCTGACCAATTGTTGTTACTGTGTAGCCGATCTGTCATCCCAGATGGCCGCCAGCAGGGGACTTAGTTTAACATAGGACCCTATGGGAAATTCATACAAATGACTTCTTTTAGAGAACAACTGAATGGAATGAAACCAAACATAGCATGAATGTTCCTTATGAGGTGATGACCAAGTTTTGTTACTGGCCACAGACCACAATTAATTCCTCTATCAGTTCTTTATAACCTTTTGCATCATTAAAAAAATTGCACCATGCACTTTTGTCCAATTTTTTGTGTGTGTAATGTATAGTCCTAGTCCAAATATATATCCAAAATTCAGAAAGATTGACGCAAGCACTTTTACAAATTTAGCCAATACACATCCATACCCCTATTGACAAGTCAAGAGATGTTCCGAAAACTGTAAATATTACCTTTTTGCACTTGGCCTAATCACTCATTCCAAATCAAAATCAGTTAAAATACAACATCCAAAAATTTATTTCACCTCTCTTCTTTCATTTCCACCAAAAAAAATCTAAGAAATGAGTTAGGAAGGGAAAGAAAAAAAATTAAGGAGTTGTTGCCTTTTAAAAAAATGCTTATTAGCACACCTGGGTCCAAAGGCCATGTGAACCTTTCTACATTACTTAGCGTTAATCATCTGTTGTTTACCTTCATTTGTTGTTGTTAACTGCAACAAAAATCATCTCCTGAAAGGACTGAGCCAAATTTAACCAAACTTTGCCACAATCATCATTAAGGTAACTGGTTTTGAAAATTTGTTCTAAGACAGTGCTACTTGCCAATCAGTATGGCCAACATGGCTACATATAGAAATAGAACATATCTAGGTGAAATGCAAGTTTTGCCTTTTGTCTTGAAAACACCTATGAATAGAGAAAGTCTTGAATGTTACAGAAATGTTTAGAAAGTTTAGATCTACCTATTGTACATTTACATGGAAACTACCAGATGACTTAATTTAGGAGTTATTGCCTCAAATTACAAAATTTATCATTTAATTTTCATTTAGCCTATTTCCTGAAACCTTTAGGAGATGGTGAGACTGCAGAAATGATCATCATGGCTAAAAAAAAAATGATGACTTCATATTAGAGTTATTGCCCTTTGATTAAGATCTTTAACAAATTTTTGGCCTATCTCTAAAAAACTATTACAGATAAAGAAATATTAAGATCATTAATGATCCTCAAGAGAAGATCTGAAATCGTCAGTCATCTACTTATTGGAATTCTTGCTCTTTTATGCCAGATTTTACCAAAATTTGCATGTTTGCATGTTATCTTTAAAACTATTTAAGTTAGATTAATAATTTAAAAATGCAATAATGATCAGCCAGACAAGATCTACCTTATTGCATAATTGAAATTTTGCAGTAGTCATTGGTAGACTCTTTTTGATTGCCCTTTATAAATTTCAATTTTGTTTTACCCTTTTGTGTGTTTTGGGCAAAATTTATGCAAGATAGATAAAAATGATAACAGAATAAATGGTCAGCAGTACAAGATCACCAAAAAAGAGGTTATTGTCATTTATTTGTTTTTAGTCAACAATGTTGGAGAATGGTACTTGTTAAAGATTAACACAGATAGTTGAGTGAAGCAGGCTAGTTAGAGCCTTTAGTTTTTACTTCTAATGCAGACTTGATGTTTACCATAATTGTTTCTGAAATGACCTGGTCTGCTAACGTATCAAGTGAATAATGTGAGTTCCTTTCAGCCTGTTGTTTTGGCTTGACCAAGATAAATACTTTCAATGTTCAAGAAAGTAATTGGCTAAGGTACTGATAATTGTAGGACTTCTTTATGAAACCATAATAAAGGTTAAACATCAAGTTCAAGGTCACCTCTGTTAAACTGGAAGTTGCTGATTTAAAAAATCACTTAGATATGATTCAAAAGTTTATGTTCTAGCACAGGGCAGTGGTGGATCCAAAATTTGTCATAAAGGGGGTGGGGGTCACTTACTGCCTAAGAGTGGCCCACTCCAGACATGCTTCAGGGATATAATATATAATAATTCAATTTTTTCCCCTGGCCCCCTAAAAAACTAAATCCGCCTCTGCATTGCTCTGCAGGGTAATGGTTTTTTAGCTCACCTGGCCCAAAGGGCAAAGTGAGCTTTTCCCATCACTTTACGTCCGGCGTCAGGCGTCCTCCGTCGTCATCCTGGGTCGTTTGTCGTCCGTCGTCAATAACTTTTACAAAAATCTTCTCCTCTGAAACTACTAGGCCAAATTTAATCAAACTTGGCCACAATCATTATTGGGGTATCTAGTTTGAAAAATGTGTCCGGTGACCCGGCCAACCAACCAAGATGGCCGCCATGGCTAAAAATAGAACATAGGGGTAAAATGCAGTTTTTGGCTTATAACTCAAAAACCAAAGCATTTAGAGAAAATCTGACATCAGGTAAAATTGTTTATCAGGTCAAGATCTATATGCCCAGAAATTTTCAGATGAATCGGACAACCTGTTGATGGGTTGCTGCCCCTGAATTGGTAATTTTATGGAAATTTTGCTGTTTTTGGTTATTATCTTGAATATTATTATAGATAGAGATAAACTGTAAACAGCAATAATGTTCAGCAAAGTAAGATTTACAAACAAGTCAACATGACCGAAATGATCAGTTGACCCCTTAAGGAGTTATTGCCCTTTATAGTCAATTTTTAACCATTTTTCGTAAATCTTAGTAATCTTTTACAAAAATCTTCTCCTCGGAAACTACTGGGCTAAATTAATCCAAACTTGGCCACAATCATCTTTGGGGTATGTAGTTTGAAAAATGTGTCCAGTGACCTGGCAATCCAACCAAGATGGCCGCCACGGCTAAATATAGAACATATGGGTAAAATGCAGTTTTTGGCTTATAACTCAAAAATCAAAGCATTTAGAGCAAATCTGATGGAGTGAAATTGTTTATCATGTCAAGATCTATCTGCCCTTAAATTTTTAGATGGATCCGACAACCGGTTGTTGGGTTGCTGCCCCAAAATAGGTAATTTTAAGGAAATTTTGAAGATTTTTTGTTATTATCTTGAATATTATTATAGATAGAGATAAACTGTAAACAGCAATAATGTACAGCAAAGTAACACCTAAAAATAAGTCAAATGACCAAAATGGTCAGTTGACCCCTTAAGGAGTTATTGTCCTTTATAGTCAATTTTTAACAATTTTCATAAAATTTGTAAATTTTTACTAACATTTTCCACTGAAATTACTGGGCCAAGATCATTATGATAGAGATAATTGTAAGCAGCAAGAATGTTCAGTAAAGTAAGATGTACAAACACGTCACCATCAGCAAAACACAATTTTGTCATGAATCCATCTGCTTCCTTTGTTTAATATTCACATATACCAAGGTGAGCGACACAGGCTCTTTAGAGCCTCTAGTTTTATGAAAAGGCATATCTTGGTTTAAGTTTCTCAAAGTATCTTCGCATCTAAAGTTCAGGAAGGGAATTTGGCAATGTTTTGTTGACATGTCCATAGTCACCAAATATTTCGGAAAAAGTTCATTCTATTAAAAAAGATTCAACATCTCAACAGTGATACCTTGTTATGCGTGTGTGTTTTTGCAGATCTGTTATTATAACAGTTGCATTGTACTTCCTCTTTGCTGATGCTTTAAATTAACAGTGGGAGTATGGTTAGCACAACCACCTGTGCATTGCTGATGCCTCCCAAATGTAAAGATAATACAACCCTTTTTCCTTTTGTAGCATAAGAGTAATATCACATGAATGTATTTCTATCAATAATAGCTAATTGACTGAAGAACAAGAAACCAGAAAATCATGAAATACATATAAAATAAACACTTGATTGCTTTTAAATACTGTTATAAATCATTCTCTGTTCCATGTTAAAAAAAAATGTCAGAACAAGTATCAGGTTTATTCTGTGTGAAAATATGTTCAACTGAAAAACAGTTATTTTATAGTGCATTTCTTTAGAACATTTACCATGTTTACATGAATAAATGTAAATAAAAAAGAAGCCCACCTGCAATTTCTTCATAAGATTTTCAACCTGTAGTGTACTAAATTTCGGACAAATGATAACAAAATTAAAGAAAGTAATACACTGTCCACAATAGGTAAAATTAAAGGACAGTAATTATGTTTTCAGACCTACTATGAATAGCAAAAAAACTTCTGTTTTTAATGCCAAATATCTATTATAAACCAAAGAGCCTATAAGGAAATCACTATAAACATTAATAACATGCATGATGGTACCCATTTTTTATATCAAATTATATGAAATGAAATGAAATGCAGATATATAATATTAAAATGAGAAGATGTTGTATGATTGCCAATGAGAGAACTATTCATCAGAGTTCAAATGAAGTAAGAGTTACCTTATACAGCCATTTAACAGTGAGAAAAACCCAAACATCATAGTTTGCTATAAAAGGTCTCGACATAAATGATGCAGACACGGCCTAATTTAAATTCTAATATGATGTGCTTCTTTCCCTTTGTGAACAAACCCATACTCAAATCCAATAAAATTTGTTTGCACATGCGTACATTGACTACTGCAGAATAATGAATTTTATCAAATTGGCATGGATTTAATATATTTCAATAACTTACAGTGAGTTGACTATGGGTGTTACTGTAAAACTTTACCTATAGCTCAACCTGTTTTTAAAATTGACAATACAATAGGGACATTTAAATTGACCAGTTGGTATTGTTAGATTTAAATTTATCTTGATTCTACCTGTATTTTAGTTTTTTATTTACCAGTTCCAACCTTACAGCATGCTTTTTTCATGAATTTTTTCTTTACCTAAGATTTTTCTTTTTGATAGGGAAGAAAAAAGTTTTGGTTTTCATTGTTTTAAATCCCCAATATATATGATTTATCTATATTTTACCTAAAATTCTAAATCAGTAAAAGATTTGATAAATATTTCTGTGTGTCAGATTTAAAAAAAAAAATCATTTTCCATGTTTTTGTTTTGAGAATCCTTAAACAAGTAAAGCAAATAAACATTGCAATTACAATCTTTTTATTATTGAAATGCGTGTATTCCTAGAAGTAATTGGTCATACAATTGCCAAAGAAACAATATTTAGAAGGAAATAGAGAGATTTTTATTTTACTGTCATTTGAAATATTAGGAGTGATCAAGCCAAACAAGAACGTCTATATGTTATTTTCTTGCAGTGTATTTAAAATTGCATGGCCTAAAAGGCACTACACTTCATCTTAATGTTTTTATAGCCAGATACTAGCAGTGTTTAATACCCCGAATAATCCAGTCATAATATTTCACTCACTTTAATCGCTACATTATTTCATTTGTATTGTTGAAAAAAACCTTCTTTTTTATCTTTTCTTGGCCTTTTCTAATGGGAGATAACTCAATATAATTTGCTTTTGCTCTTGTGGAAATCTTAATAAATTTATTATTTCCATAATTTGATGAATAACTTATTGACATCTTCCTTGTACAAATTGTTTATGCATATTGAAATACATTGTATCAAAATCATAGTTGAATAAACATTAGAATATTAAAGAATATTTAAAGAAATATTTAGCATGTAAAAACAGTTTAAATTTTAAAACATATTAAACGTAGTTAATTTAATCTTTTACTGATTTGGAAATTTAGGTAAAAATTAGATAAATCATATATATCAGGGATTTTAAAGAAATATTTAGCATGTAAAAACAGTTTAAATTTTCAAACATATTAACATGTAGTTAATTTAATCTTTTACTGATTTGGAAATTTAGGTAAAAATTAGATAAATCATATATATCAGGGATTTTAAAGAAATATTTAGCATGTAAAAACAGTTTAAATTTTCAAACATATTAACATGTAGTTAATTTAATCTTTTACTGATTTGGAAATTTAGGTAAAAATTAGATAAATCATATATATCAGGGATTTAAAACAATGTAAACCAAAACTATTTTATTTATTTAATGCACTGATATTTGACATCTCTTCCAGAATTCCAAAGATTTAAAATAATTCCCAATTTTATTCATTTTTCACTACGTCCCTTGATTTTTTTCTAAATCCATAGTATATATTCTGATTAACTTCCCATGATATATGTCCTAATTAAACAGGTGCAGAATCTTTACATAATTCAGAATCTTGTAATTTTTTTATCATTTCCATTACTATATTTCAAATAGTTATCCTCACTTTACAAATATTTTGTTAAATATCATTCATACCTTTGCTATATCACTTGATTTTACTATATCCAAAGTATACATTTTTATTTTATTTCCTATGATAAATTTCCAAATAATAAACAGTATTTGATCCAGAATTTTATTATGACTATTTCCAATTTCACATTCACTTAAAACATATCCTCACGTTAGGAATATTTTAGAATATTTTACTTTCATTTTTCACTTTATCACTAGATTAAGACTATATCCACTGCATCAATTCAATTTTTATTTCATTTCCAATCTTTTACTGATTTGGAAATTTAGGTAAAAATTAGATAAATCATATATATCAGGGATTTAAAACAATGTAAACCAAAACTATTTTCTTCCCTATCAATTTTTGAATAGAATAATCCTAGGTAAAGAAAAACTTCATGAAAAAAGCATATGCTGTAAGGTTGGAACTGGTAAATAAAAAAATACAGGTAGAATCAAGGTAGATTTAAATCTAACAATACCAACTGGTTAATTTAAATGTCCCTATTGTATTGTCAATTTTAAAAACAGGTTGAGCTAATAGGTAAAGTTTTACAGTAACACCCATAGTCAACTCACAGTAAAACACTTCCAATCTCTTAAATGATGCACATGTTGTTACTAATTTATTTATTATGACTGTTATGTGTTGCATTACGAAGTTGACATATTTGACCTAGATACGACAAGGTTTCATGTTGGCTGTTCAAACTCCTCCCTCTGAAAAATCACAGTTGTTTGCTTTTTTACAAACAAGGAAAGGGAGGTTTATGGATGAGCCTACATACATGATCTACACTTATACACATTGGACATGGAAATTACCTTAATTGTCCTATTCAGAAGTGAAATAATTGATGCAAGCTATACTTTATTGTAGTTTTAACATGGTTAGGTATTATATTCCTGTTATTTTAGCCCTCACTATCGCTAGGGCAAAAATAATCACAAATGTAATGCCTACCCATGTTAAAACTACAATAAAGTATAGCTTGCATCAATTAATTCTTAAACAAATTGATTTAAGAAAAACACACATACAACACAAGTGAGACATTTTTCAGTTGGTAATCAGATGTTGGCATCCACCATCATGCCATGTGCTAAATGATACTTCCTACAATATCTGTAACAGAGTATTTTTATTTTTTAGCGGAGATTACAAGAGAGAACATTAATTTAAGACTCGAGAGGGAGAGTGACAAGAGGTGTTTGAAAGCTTTATTTAAGGAGCTCCAAAATAGAACTGTGCATAATAATGAGGTTATTGAGCAGTTTGTAATAGGAAACGAGCAGCTAACTACAGAAAATGAGCAACTTACCACCCAGAATGAGCTGCTTTTAATGGGAAATGAGCAGCTAACTGCTGAAAAGAATCAGCTTGCCACCCAAATGGAGCAAATGGCTAATGAGATTAACAAGCTGAAAGCTAAGAATACATGTATTGGTGATTTGCTAGCTGGTATGACTGACATGTTCTTTAGATGGAAGACATATGTTACAACTTTCTTTGAAAGGTATTCACAATTGTTTGACATTTGAAAGTAATTTTTTAAGTCATTCCAATGCAATCTACTTTTAACAAAACATTCAGCAGTATACATTGAAGTTGTTCATACAAAGTTGATATAAAATTGAGAAAGGAAATGGGGAATGTGTCAAAGAGACAACAACCCGACCATAGAAAAAACAACAACAGAAGGTCACCAACAGGTCTTCAATGCAGCGAGAAATTCCCGCACCTGGAGGGGTCCTTCAGCTGGCCCCTAAACAAATATATATGTAGGACTCTAAAGTGCGATGGGGACGCTAAAGTACGATGGTCACGCTAAAGTACGATTCTTCCGTACGCTAAAGTGCGATGGTACGGGAAAATATAGACGTAAAAACGTGGTTTGATTATGACGTTAACAGTCGAGTTTATACAAACTAAAAATTGAACACGTTGGAAGATAAATTACAAATATGTTGTTTTAAAACACCTTTTAAACCAAATGTCAATGACTGAATTTATTTAAACCTGACCGTGCTTTGTCGGCTGAGGCACATGTGTTTTTTTTTTCTTTCTGTAGCTGGAAGAACTTATGATGGTATGATACTAAACCCCTAACGGGAAGGATTGTGCCTGATATTCATATGATGAAATCATAATCTTTCAATCAGTTTAATTGAAGTCTGGAGCTGGCATGTCAGTTAACTGCTAGTAGTCTGTTGTTATTTATGTATTATTGTCATTTTGTTTATTTTCTTTGGTTACATCTTCTGACATCAGACTCGGACTTCTCTTGAATTGAATTTTAAATGTGCGTATTGTTATGCATTTACTTTTCTACATTGGCTAGAGGTATAGGGGGAGGGTTGAGATCTCATAAACATGTTTAACCCCGCCGCATTTTTGCGCCTGTCCCAAGTCAGGAGCCTTTGGCCTTTGTTAGTCTTGTATTTTTTTAATTTTAATTTCTTGTGTACAATTCGGAAATTAGTATGGCATTCATTATCACTGACCTAGTATATATTTGTTTAGGGGCCAGCTGAAGGACGCCTCCGGGTGCGGGAATGTCTCGCTACATTGAAGACCTGTTAGTGACCTTCTGCTGTTGTTTTTTCTATGGTCGGGTTGTTGTCTCTTTGACACATTCCCCATTTCCATTCTCAATTTTATTCTATCCTGCAGTCCACCTATTTAGTTCTAGTATATAAATAAAAATAGTATTCGCATGGATATCATGTAAGTTGCTTTTGTTGGAAGCAAACAGATACATTTGAATCATTTTTATGTTGCAGTTTACTTTACAGTGAAACTGTTCCCCTTGAAATATAGTCGGCTAAAACGTTAGTTTGTATATTGAAGGAAAATATTACTTGTTTGTAATGTCACTATAAAAAAGAAGAAAAGTCAGCGAACATCGCCTCTCTCTCTCTCTCTTAGATTCAAGCTTTAAAAAAAATATTGCATATTCCGACAATAATCTAATTTTGTATTTGTAATTAACAATGACGACTATATGAGGAGGTGTTCCCATTAGTGATAGACTATGTGAACGGCAATCTACACCAATTATCTTTTGTAAAAAGACTATTTTTTAACTTCAATGTTTTAATCCCACGATTCGTACCCTTTTGGTTAGGTCAATCGCACTTAAGCGTGATATACCATTGACGTACTTAAGCGAACAAACAACCATCGCACTTTAGCGTGAAACACCATCATACTTTAGCGTAGACCATCGCACTTTAGTGTGACCATTGCCCTTAAGAGTACCATCGCACTTTAGAGTCCTACATATATATATACTAGTTCAGTGATAAAGAACGCCAGATACTAAACTCCAAATTGTACACAAGAAACTAAAATTAAAAATAATACAAGACTAACAAAGGCCAGAGGCTCCTGACTTGGGACAGGGGTTAAACATGTTTATGAGATCTCAACCCTCCCCCTTTACCTCTAGCCAATGCAGAAAAGTAAACGCATAACAATATGCACATTAAAATTCAGTTCAAGAGAAGTCTGAGTCTGATGTCAGAAGATGTAACCAAAGAAAATAAACAAAATGACAATAATACATAAATAACATCAGACTACTAGCAGTTAACTGACATGCCAGCTCCAGACTTCAATTAAACTGATTGAAAGATTATGTCTTCATCATATGAATATCAGGCACAATCCTTCCCGTGAGGGGTTTAGTATCATACCATCATAACATATATGAGAAGAACATAACCCGTGTCATAATTTTTTTTTATTGGTCCCCTACTGACAAAATTGAAGGGAACTTTAGGTTCGCACTCTGTCTGTCTCTCTTTCAGTCAGTCTATCCATCTATCAGTCTCGCAAATCAGTTTTACAGACTTTTTTCTTCATGCTTGAAGATATTGGTTTGATATTCAGTGTATTGTTTTATCATGACAAGTTCAGGTCAAGTTCAGGTCAAGTTCAATTTCAAGATTTTAGATTTTCTCTTTGTTAAGTTAATACCCTTACCTAGAATTAAATTTTTGAAGAAATACTTATTATTAATTAGTAAATTTCTGTTCAAAGGTAAATAACAAATTTAAAAAAAAAGACAAAATGACATTTTGTATTTTTTTCCTTTTCTTTGGTAAATTGTTTTAAGAATTAAGTGTTAGGATTGTTCGTCATTCTTGAAGATAATGATTTGATAACTAGTATATAGTTTTATCATGACAAGTTACAGATCAAGTTGGAATTTTATTCTGGTCTGATAATTTGTGCAGAGTTATGGTCTTTGGACACAAAAAATGCACTGAAATAATAAGTTTTCAAGTTTTTTTCGTCATGTTTGAAGATTTTGATTTGATATTTTTATACACAAAGTTATAGATCAAGTTGGAATTTTGTTCAATTACAAAGAATTTTTAACTGGTATTGCCATGCAATACGTGCATAATGCTTAAATTTTCTGTTAGTGTTGTCCAGGAAGCATCTGTTACTTGTTATCCAGTTATCATACAGAACTCTCAGGTCAAAGTACACGCTATATGCAGTATAAATAGTCTCAGGTTCTTTAGCTCTTGAATAAATCCAATGTTTTGCCAAAAACAATTTATTTTTATCTTCTTTCTTGCAGGTAAAAAGAATAATCAAAAGGGCATGTGCAGAAGTTTCTTCAATATATAGAACAAAGAAACTGATTTTTTATGCAATTAGCATTAAACAGTATAAAAGTTACCTGCTGTTAAAAAGTATATATTACCGGTGAACATTTTGTAATCTATTTATTTTTCTATATATATTTACACTTGTAAAGACTAAAGGTCAGTTAATGAAAACAATGGTATGTTTATTCATGTTGTCAGCATTACAAAGGTCAGAAGATATTGCAAATCTTCAATTGCACTAAATTTTATGTATAAAAAAATATCATGTTTACTGAAAAATAGTGCTTAGGGAATGATCATTTAACTTCAAGAGGGAGGGGGAAGGGGATACGTTTTTTAACAAAAAAATAAATTCATAAAAAATATTCTGGTCAAGCAGATGACAAAAAAAGTCTGATTCCAGTTTTTCCCAATACTTTATAGTATTTAGCGACAATAATATTTTTTGGATTAAATGCGTAAAAAAGAACTAAATATAAATGTTTGCATTCTGCACGAACAAAACTCTGACTCAGAAAAATTTACTCAGAAAAAAAACATACACCCCCCTCCCTTTTGGAGTTAAATAGTTGCTCCCTAATGATTTGTTTACACATATCAGTGTATATACAGTTTATGGCATGTGAAGATGTGAAAATTAGCAGCTAGCTAGGTCATATGGGATTAACATACATCAATTGTATATTTTGTCCATTAATATTGTTGTATATGTCTGTTTATGTCCTGTTAGTATATTATTTATTGGTATTGTTTAAATTATAAAATCGTTATTTTTGAATGTTTTGTTGCAAGGTAAAAGTTGTTAGTTGTAAAAGGTTAGTGCTGCATTAATTCAGCTAAGTAAATCATGAATTTCAAAGTATTTTGGAAATGTCATACCTAATTTAGTTTAGTTTTATCAATCCCTAAAACGACAGTTTTATTTTATATAAACGCTGCCTCATTTTTAATATTTTTGTTATAATTTTTTAGAAATCATGATCTGATATTTTGTTTTAAAAATATTTTGATATTTTTATGTTTTATCAAATGATATTATCTTAACCATGTACATATGCATATTTAGAAGATTTGATTTAATAAGATCTTTTTTTTAGTATTGTTGCATGCTTATATTGTATCATGAACTGTTGATTCAGTTTTCACTCTTTTTTTTTTTAAATTCTTTGAAATTGAAATCCATTTTAATACTCAAAGGTTGATAATATGATATTCATCTATTGCTGTTTTTACTATATATTGGATCTTAAGGAAGGGAAAAATTGTGGTAATGTTTCATAAATTTTCATCGTATTTACCCTAACCCTAACCCTAACCCTAACACTAACACTAAACATAACCCTAACCTACTTTGAGACTACACATAAGATTGATCTGAAATTTGATAACACCTTGCATTTGATAAAGCTTTAGCACGTAATGTATTTTTACATTCAATCATCCATTAAATCCTTGTTTTCAAAGTACAGACATCATCTTACATGTAATGACCATGGAAGAAAATTTCTTCACATTTTCTCAGGAACAATGAATCAAACAATTGGCCATAAGCTGCTTTCTGCATTCTATACACTGTGATGAATTCTTATATTTCTCATCAACATCCTGTTTACCAAATTCTAAGAAGAAATGTATTGTTGTCTGCTCTGCTCTATGGTCAGGTTGTTGTCTCTTTGACACATTCCCCATTTCCTTTCTCAATTTTATTGGCAATAGCTAACAGTCAATTTTACTCAAATATGCTTTTCGTTATTATTTTTGGAGAACTGTCAACAAACTTATTTTCTATGAATTGATGTTTTTTTGAAGAATAATTTGACAAAGCATATTGACTAGAAATTAAATTGCTATGAAGTTAGCTTGAAACTGTTAAATGCAAAAACATATCCCTAAAAATAAGTTAATTTAAACTTTCAGAACTTTTGGTCTTCAATGCTCTTCAACTTTGTACTTTTTTTAAAAACTTTTTTTACCTGAGCATCTTTTGTTAACAAAAAGTGTCAAGTGTACATAATTTTGATAAATGTATTTATGATGAGTTTTTTACAGTATCATTAATGAATGCTTATCTAAAAATTTCTTTAATATTTCTTACTGAGATACATTTTCAAGGTTGTTTATGATTTTTATATCAATAATGCACTTACTTTTTATTATAATTTTTGTACACATTTCAATCTTTGCTCTAGTACTGTAATGCATTTTAAAATAAAAAGTTCACAAATGATCAGCAAAAGATTATTTCTTTAATTTTTTCGAAACAATCTGTTTTTCTTTTTTTTTTTAATTCGGTCTATTAATTATTTTTAACCTGTATTGATTGCAATCATGTTCATATATATTTTAATCAAACTCCTTAAAATGGCAGCATTTAGATAAGTAATTTGTATTATAAATGTAAATTTTGTTGTGTCATCCAAATTTCAGTTAATTATATCATCTTAAAAGGTGCTCTCATTGTTCTGTCTTTGATTATGGTAACAGACTTATTTTTTTTTTGCATTTCTGCACTAATCTTGTTCGGCAATGGACAACCGGCCAAACACTGTTAGTTTTACAAATGGTATATGTTCAAATCAAATACTAATACACAGTATATAATATTTTGTGTTTTTTATGCACACAAGTAGTTCATATATGTATTTTGCATAAAATAAAAAAGAATAAAAAGTCTACATTCTCAAATACTGTGTATTTGACTATGCCATTTGTAACTGTGTTTGGCTACTGTTCTCTTTAATGTGAAGCTGTTTGAAAAACCATGAGTGGAAATGAAGCAAAATGTAGAATATTGTTAACTAAGATCATAGGTGCCTTCTGTAAGCATATAAACTTACAACTTCTGATCTTCTTTGTGGCTCATTGTGTCATGCTGTTTTGAATCAAAAACATAATAAGTCTGTTGCCAAACATGATTAGTGTGAAATCGCTGAAAAAAAGTCTTCTACCATTCTACACATTGTTATGGTACTCATATAAAGTTTTGTCTCTTGAACTTGACTTTTGTCTTTTGATGGAAGAACTCAATATTTTGTATACCTATGCCCTCCCAGGCATGTAAATATTATGGCAGAGATTTCCTTCATTTATTATTCATTTTGGCGATAAGAAGGAATTTTTTTTTACTTTTTAAATTTGTTAATATTGAAATATGAAGTTGTTGAAAAATGCCTATACTATTGTTATATAATTACATGATACTGCCATTGTTTATATGTATCATATTATGTTGATGATATAAAAACAAATTGAGATTAAATGAGAAAAACATGTCGTTTTGATTTTGATTACTAATATTAACATGATTAAGAAGAAATTATGATTTTGAGTCACATGAGTCAGTAAAATTTGGTATATTTTGATTAACCTCTTCGCCCAATCTTGCCTGTAGTCGTGATGGCTACCACTATTCTTTAATGGCCCATTTGACCCTCCATACTTTTTCCAACTGAAGTGTCCTGACAGCAGGGACTTTAAGCATGCTATTCATAGTTCATAAACCCTTCTCAAATGTGTTTTGTGAAAATATGACAACCTTAATGGCCTTTATAGAGTTCAAAATCTGGAAAAAAAACTGAAAAGTAGCCAAAATCATGTGGTTGGAATCTTTTGATGGTCCTACGTAAATGGTAAAGGCTGTAGGTATTACCTATTTTCATAAATGCAATCATGGGCGGTACAGGAACGCCACGAGTTATAATATAGCCGAAAGAAATGAACAAATCTAGAAACCAATTGAAGCCAGCAAAGTTGAAGAAATATGAAACTAGGACAAACTCATAAATCATAACAAAATCATGTATACAGATTGACTAACATCGTTCTAAAGGAGCTTGCATATCTTTACAGCTAAGATTATGGAGAACCATCCAAAGCCACGAAATTAAACGTCGTTCCACAGAAATTATAATCTGCATCTACAAGGCCTAGGTCCATTATGATTATTGAATGAAAGCCATTGTAGTTGTGATACACTTTTTCAGTCTTATTTAACTTTCATAAATCAAAAAATATATCCTATCTGCAGTGCGTCAGGGGCAGGTGGAATATTCCAATGCATCATGAATTCCTTTAGAATTGTTCCCCATGAGCCTTTTCAACAGCCAAGTGAAGATTTTATTCCTGAGCGCCATCACCAGTGCATTACCGACTTCTATAACTTATAAGCTTGGCATTTCTGGTAACCCGTGAATTATAATGCAGGTTGTGTAGGCATTTACTGTTGCCATACGATACAGTGTGGTTGTATGTTGCATCCCTGATTATTCTAGTTGATGTCACCATTTTCTATAAAACAGATGATGGGTTGTTTCTGAAAAAAGATTTAGAAGTATTCTTGATCATCCAAGCCTAGCTCCTTCATCTTCTCGCTGTTTGGTGAGAGGTTAAGCTAGATATAAAAACCGGTTCAATCCACTATTTTCTACATTAGAAAACAGCAAGAGAAATAGAGGAGAATGCGCAGAAAAATTTAGGATGAGATATGGATTAAAACTGAAGGGAAGATAAGCAAAAGTGAAATAACAAAAATACCGAACTCCGAATACAATTCAAAACGGAAACTCCCTTATCAAATGCAAATCAGAAGCTTAAACGCATCAAACGAATAGATAACAACTGTCATATTACTGACTGGGTACAGACATTTTCTTATTTAGAACTTGGCGGATTAAACCTGGTTTTAAAGCTTGCTAAGCCTCTCACTTGTATGACAGTCGAATACAATCTCATTATATTGACAACGATGTGTGAACAAAAAACAATAGACATAATATGTCAAAATAGGGTTACAGCACTCATAATTGTATATAATCTTAATATAAACTTAACTATAACTTAAACAAATATGTCAACAGAGAAAAAAACCATTCTTATAGACAAAGCAATCTCCCGAAGGTAAAGTTGACTTTAGATGAATTTGGCTATTCATTTAAGGTATTTTTGACATATAGCTCTTCAACATTTTCGGTACGTATACACTTTCGGATTCAAATGTTTGACTTTGTGAGCGTTCCTGATGAAGGTTAATCCAGAAAAGCGCTTCGGACGCAAGAAATTATTAAACGTTGTTTACATCACTGGGGCGATACCTTTGCTAGTGGACTATCACTCCCCGAGGGTATCATCAGCTCAGTAGTCAGTACTTGGGTACAACCGTAGCAAATAACACAATGACGGGATGTATAAGTACTGAGCCACATCAAATTGGTATATCTAAAAATAGACTAAACAGTAAAAGTAATAATTTGCAAAGACAAATCAAAGAAAACTATAACAATTCATTAAAATAATTTACACTTTAAAACCATCGTGTATTATTTGTGAAGTTAGTCCCGAATAGTTATCAACAAGGTATTGGTTATTTTCCTTTTTTTTTAAAAAGGACGATACGTTCTTTGACATGGCCTTTGTTCATCAACTTTCTGCCTAGATTCTTGTCACTTATTACAAAGTCTGAACAGTGGCTGTAAGCTTTTGAATGAGTTGGAAAATGTATATTCAATATGTGTGAAGGAAATTAATTATTTCAAAATTAAAATCGTCTCATTTGTCATCGATTCAGGTACTGAAGTGACCGCTTATGTCAATTCAAGCCTAAGGTATATGTGTAAAAATGAAGCAATGGAAGCCGTGTCTTAATATTTTTTGAGGATATATTAATTAAAAATGTTTATCACACAACTATCATTTAAATATATCAGCGGTCATAAATGTTTTAATGTCAATTAGAATTAAACGACCCCATGTTTCCATGTTTGTTAAAGAAGAGGAGAGAAAGATACCAGAGGGATAGACAAACTCGTAGATCGAAAAAAAAACTGACCACGCCATGGCTAAAAAAGAAAATGACAAACAGACAAATAATACACAAGACACAGCATAGAGAAAACTTAAAACTAAGCAACAGGAACCCCGCCAAAACTGGTGGTGATCTCATATGTTCGGAGGGTTTAGCAGATCCTGCTCCACATGTGGCACCCGTCGCGTTGCTCATGTTATTACACACCCTGTAACTAGTCTAATTCGGTAGGTCACATTCGTTAAAAGGGTAACTGATTGTAGTTACGACATAAGGAACATCGGATATCTTCTTGAAACGGTTATTCCATAACGGTCAACTAACTCGTGATGGCATCCGTAAAATTAACGAAGGGATAATCCTGGTACCTTTGATAACTATCCAACAAGATTTGGAACTCTTCGTTTAATAGCTTAAATGCAAGCCCGAGAATATCGTATCAATTGGGAGATATATACTCCGTATATATAATTATTTGCGTCTGCCGTCTAAGTTAGCTATTTGAAGAGAAGAAGATCCTCCAAATGAAAACTAATATAATCAGGAATGGACCTATTCTGGCTCACTACCAAAGAAAATAAAAACACAATTGTATTGTATGGTGTAAAAAATTGAAAACAACACGTTTAATGATAGCATGCGTCCGAAGCACTTTTATGGAGTTACTGTCACCAGGAACGCTCAAAGCCAAACATTTGAAGGATGTATGAGTACTAAAACCGTTGAAGAGCTATATGACAAAAATACCTAAATCAAATAGCCAAATTCAGCTAAGGTTAACTTTGCCTGAGGGAGTTGAAACCTTAGTTTATAAACGGACATTTTAGAAAGGTTTGTTATAAATCATGTCAGTATCGAAGTACTGATACAGAGCTGGTGATACTCTCGGGGACTGATAGTTCACCAGTAGAGGTATCGACCCAGTGAAGTTAAAAATTATAAACAACACGTTTAATAATTTCATACGTCGGAAGTGAAAGTTATAACATGTACAATCTTTCAATACATGTCATAATTAGTTATCAAAGGTACAAGGCTTATAATTTAATACGCCAAACGCGTGTTTCGTCAACATAAGAATCATCAGTGACACTCAGGTCAAAATAGATAGAAAGCCAAATAAGTACAAAATTGAAGAGCATTGATAACATGTACCATATTTCTGCATATGTCATAACATGTGCAAAATCGCAATGTGTAAACGACATATAGATATCTAGCCGACAAACATATACAGTATTTAGAGTAATTATGTGATTAATGACTGTCGATTCTCTGTGCGATTACATTATAAAATTTACAGTTTTCCAAAACCTTTTATTTAATTTAGTGTTGAATTCATGTGATATTAACAGTCAACTTAGAACATAACATGGCACATAGAACATTACATTGCAACATAGAACATTACATGGCAACATAGAACATTACATGGCAACACAGAACATGACATGGCAACATAGAACATTACATGGCACATAGAACATTACGTGACAACAAAGAACATTACATGGCAACATAGAACATTACATGGCACAAAGAACATCACATGGCACAAAGAACATAACATGGCAACATGGAACATTACATGGCAACATAGAACTTTACATGGCAACATAGAACATTACATGGCAACATAGAACATTACATGGCACATAGAACATTACGTGGCAACATAGAACATAACATGGCAACATAGAACATAAAATGGCACATAGAACATTACATGGCAACATAAACATAACATGGCACATAGAAGAACATAACATGGCACATAGAACATTACATGGCAACATAGAACATTACATAGCACATAGAATATTACATGGCAACATAGAATATTACATGGCAACATAGAACATAACATGGCACGTAGAACATTACATGGCAACAGAGAACATTACATGGCAACATAGAACATTACATGGCAACATAGAACATAACATGGCAACATAGAACATTACATGGCAACAAAGAACATTACAAGACACATATTTATTTTCAAAATTTTGAAATACTAAGGCTTTTCTACCTCAGGGATAGATAGCTCTTTAACTTCGTACTTTATTTGGCCTTTTTAACATTTTTTTATTCGAGCGTCACTTATGAGTCTTTTGTAGACAAAATGCGCGTCAGACGTCAATATAAAATTTCAATCCCGGTATCTATGATGAGTTTATTTATTGAAAATTTTGCGTTTATTTCAGATTTTTGATAATCTTGTTATCAAATTATTCAATGCACTTAGATTTGTTTTAGTAGATCAAAATAGACGATAGCTTGAACATTTGTAGTTTACAAGTAAGTTTTTGTCGACCATACTCATAATGTCTTGACCTCTTATATCTTTACTCGTTGTTTGATTGCTTTTGTTCATAGTAGATATATGCATCCTACAAATGACAGGTTGACGGTTTAAGGTGTTTAAAAGTAATCCGACACTGTAATACTAGTCAATAGATTTCACATCTGGAAAACTGTTAGCTAATCACCAGTTAAACAATAAGTCCTGGGAAACCAAGAAGAAGTTGTAATTTTAGAAACTAATCGTTACGCATTAAAAACTTATATTAATTTAAGGATAATTGTACGTTGTAATGAAACATAAATAATAGACCTGAAGAACTAGAATATTTATTTTCAAATCAAATGGACAAGTGGCATTATTGCTATTGTTACAACTATCCAGCACAGTTCACATGATGTAGATGTTTATGACTATAAAGGTCACCGTACGTTCATCACAGGGAACATAAGCTATAAGTAGCTAAAAAGATAATTTTGCTTTGTCTTTTTAAATTAAGTAAGGTTTTTCGTTGTATCTAGACAAAAAGGTTGAAATGTGAGATTGCCTTTTATCTGTAAAAATAATGGCTGTGTGATTAAGAAAGAAAAAACAATTGACATTGGAGTTATTCGGACTTCTCTAAATAATGAAACAAATTATACAAATATGATAGTAAGGAAATGTGGTATGATTGCCAGTGAGACAACTATCCATCAAAGTTCAAGATAATGAACTGATGTGAAAAAACTAAACCCTGAATAAAAACAAGTGAAACTGCGAGCTACTGCTCACTGATGATACCCCCGCCGCAAGTGGATAATATTAATAGTGTAAAAATATGCAAGTGTTCGGTAAAAAGGAAGTTGTCAAGTGATGAATCTGAAAACGCATCACACGGTATAGCTGACTTATATAAATCCAGAAACCAAATTTCAGAAATCCTTGTATTGTAGTTCCTGAGAAAAAGGTGACGAAAATTTTCAACTTGGCTATCATGTGTAAAATCATACAAGTGTTCGGTAAACAGGAAGTTGTCGAGTGATCAATCTGAAAACGCATCAGACGGTATAGCTGACTTAGATAAACCCTGAAACCAAATTTCAGAAATCCTTGTATTGTAGTTCCTGAGAAAAATGCGACGAAAAATATTCATGGGACGGACGGACTGACGGACTGACGGAAGGACAGACAGAGGTAAAACAGTATACCCCCCTTTTTAAAGCGGGGGTATAATAAAACAAAACAAAAGTTGATAATTACAGAATACGTATATAGTTATAAGTACTTATACTTTGTAGCCTATATCTTAAATCTATCTAGTATGTTTTTTTGGTAAATACCATTCTTTTTGCTATCGCTCAAAGTAACACTAAAAAGAACTACAAAAAAACCTACTCAGACACCGTTTTCAGAACGCTTTCAATTTTAATAACACAAATTGACAGTATCGCAGATTCATGTGATTAATTGATATAGTAAAACGTTAATTCAAATACGTCATATATCAGAACACATTGTAAATGCGTAAGATTTCGACTGGCTTTGGTTGCCATATATTGCATGTATTCTAATTATTTCAATTACTACAGTGATCACTAATCTGCTGATGTTGTGAGGTTGAACCCAGCTCAATGTAAATTTTCCTGGGTTGCCATGGGACATTTCCACCGACAAAAGTCAACGAGTCTATGAACGTACTATGTATTCCTTCATAAAAAAACCTGTCCTCCCTCAAAAAGACCACAGTGACGAAAGTCGCATAAACAATTATTACACATTAATCTTATTTAGGCTTTTTATTGCAATTTTTCATTTGATTATTATGCGTGAATCAAAACATAACGATAAGGCAATATTCGACACCAAAACTAAACTTCTACCAGATGTCATGCTATTTTTGGGTGTATAACATTCTAACTGAATATCGGGAATGCCGTCGTTCTGTTGCGTAACTTTATACAACATTAGTTTTTTTTAACAAGTCAACAGCTAGAAATAGTAATGCCTATTGCCAGATATCAAAGAAGTTTATTTTATAACTGTATTTTAAAATTTGAAAATCTTAAGAGAATTGAAATTGATTGGAATTGATTCTTTGAAATTCAATTCATGAAATAGAACCCTTGACAAACTCAGTTCAATGCAAATCTATGTTACTCACTTGCTTTAAAACGATTATTTTATCAAATGACAACATTCAAGTTAATTATGACAATTGGAAATGCTACCTTAATTATTTTAATAAAATATTATGTTTCAAAGAGCCACATTGTACTCATATAACTGAGATCAACATGACCTTCTTACTTATCTATAGCATATTAAGATAATAACAGCTAACGAGTTTGCATCTCCAATTTGATTTAATTTACACGAATTAATATGCAAATTATGATGTATAATTTTCATCTTATCATGTAATTGAAATTATTTTCGGTTATTAGTGCTCCCTTTCAAACGTGGAACTAATAATTTAAACGTATTTTGTAATCATTTGATTTCTATTTAAAAACAAATCTTTTGTACTTATTCCTTTGTCTTTTCTATAATAACAATTTGTAATATGAGTCTACAGTATTTCAAATTTTGAATTAGATTCTGCAATGGATATTCATCCATGGTTAAACACGGAAAATCATTATGCACGTGATCAGTTAAGGTAGATTAATGGTATCCCGCCATCTTGGATTGTACAATCACATTACAAAATCGGTCTAGTTATTTGCCCAAATCTGCAAATTTGGAGACAGATTTGCAATTTAACGGTAATACTGTTTATTTATTTAAGAAAACTCGGTGATTTATTGTATTATACAAAATACTTAAACAATTTGATTTTTGTTTGTTTTTAGAAACATTTTTTTCAAATGAGTTATTTAAGGGGAGATAACTCTTTTAGTAAATAAAATATACTCGACTAATAGGGAAATTCTTAATTTTTACTTGTAGCAAGAAAACAAGTTTGGTGACACCATTTTTTCTTTTTATTTTCTTAAAACATATGATAAAACATATCTTCCGACAATTTATTTCAAAATTCTATCTCATAGAATTTTTTTTATGCACACAAATGTGTATTTTGATGAAAAATCTAACCAAATTTAGGCAATTTTCAACGGCTCATAGCTTGAAAAATAGCACTGTGACCCATACTTTTTAATATATTTTTGAAAAAAGCATAGTAAAATCTTCATTTTGGCAAATTATAAGAAAATTCTCTCTCAAAAAGACTATACTTATGATCTACCTTAAAATACAAAAATAACAAAATACCGAAATTCAAGGAAAATTCAAATCGATCCTTTATCAAATGTTAAAATCAAAAGCACAAACACATCAACTGAATAGAAAACAACGGTCTAATTTCTGAATTGGTACAATTTTCATATGAAGAAATTTAAAAAATAAAAATAAAAAATGATATGGTTAATTTTGGTTAGCTTAAGTGTTGTGCAATGTAAAGTCATAAATCATTCTACTTATATCAGATATTTATGAGTTCTCTTTTGTTCATTTCTTTGATTTTGATTATTTTTTTCAAAAGAGACATTAACCAACACTAAAACTAACATATACATATGATTCTTTTAGTTTCAAACATTTATAAAAAATGATTATTGTGAAATACTATTGTGCTCGTAATAGCTAGTTTGGTTCAGATTGACAACATACGCTCAAGCGTTGTTTTGCATTTTGCTTGCATGTCAATATTTCACAAAATTGAGAAAGGAAATGGGGAATGTGTCAAAGCGACAACAACCCGACCATAGAGCAGACAACAGCCGAAGGCGTCCTTCAGCTGGCACCTTAAAAAATATGTATACTAGTACAGTGATAATGGACGTCATACTAAACTTCGAATTATACACAAGAAACTAAAATTAAAAAGCATACAAGACTAACAAAGGCCAGAGACTCCTGACTTGGGACAGGCGCAAAATTGCGGCGGGGTTAAACATTTCGACCCTCCCCCTTTACATTTAGCCAATATACAAAAGTAAAAGGCATAACAATACGCAGATTAATATTCAGTTCAAGAGAAGTCCGAGTCCGATGTCAGAAGATGTAACAAAAGAAAATAAATAAAATGACAATAATACATAAATAACAACAGACTACTAGCAGTTAACTGACATGCCAGTTCCAGACCTCAATTAAACTGATTGAAAGATTATATCTTCATCATATGAATATCAGACACAATCCCTCCCGTTAGGGGTTTAGTATCATACTATCATAAAATATATGAGAAGAACATAACCCATGTCATGCCAACATGTGTTTTTTTTTTAAATAAATGTGTTTTAGGTCCGATGCAAAGACCCTATAAGTGAATCAATATTAAAGCCAAAATATGCAATCTTTAATGACCTGACAACAGTATCGTAACTAAATGTATATCTCTTCTTAATAAGTCTGTTTAAAGGTTTTGTAAGCTTTTGAGGTGAATACTTACATTTTTGTGGTCGTTAAAGAATATAACCATAAAAGATTGGATGTGAAATACATGAACGTATAAGATGTCTGCATGTTAAGTTATATTTACGAATTTTTTCCTTATACCGATGATAAAATTTAGTAAATATTTTGACTAATTTGTGATATCGAAAACCCTGGTGTAATAATTTTTCAGTAATACATAAATTTCTCTCGCTAAAATCGAATAGTATTACGTTGTTACATACACGAGCGAATCGTACAAGATGAGATATACAAACACCATAAGATGGTGACAAGGGAACGTCAGCATCTAAAAATGGATAATTAACGATAGGAAATGAAAAATCATCTCTTATATCATACATTTTTTGTATTAAGCTTCCCGTTAATGATATAGATATCAAGATCGAGGAAAGGGCAGTGGTCATTGTTAGTATTATCTTTATTTAAAGGAAGTTCAACAGGATACATTTCTTTAGTAAACGTACTGAAGTCGTCATTATTGAGAGCCAATATATCATCCAAATATCTAAAGGTATTGTTACATTCTTGTATCAAATGTTGTTTCGATGGGTCTTTGCTAATTTTAGTCATAAATTGTAACTGATAACAATACAAAAACAGGTCTGCAATAAGTGGTGCACACTTAGTCACCCATTGGAATTTCAATAACTTGACGATATACGGAATCTTCAAAGCGAACAAAAATGTTATCAAGTAAAAATTCAAGCGCATATATAGTATCAAAGCATGTCCAATTGACATAGTTCTTTTGTTTATTGCTACTAAAAAATTACCTAAAAGAGTTTGAACATATGTACTCGCCCAGTTAATTAGGGATGTGAATTTTTTCTTAATAAGAATATGAGGCAAAGTGGTATATAGGGTAGAAAAATCAAAACTTTGAACAGATTCAAAATCACCAATATATGCAGGCAATTTATCAAGTACTTCCAACGCGTTTTTGACACTCCAAAAGTAATAAATTCCACTATTTGAAAAGGCCTTATTTGAACAATGTTTTATCAGGTATTTTATTGTACCAAGTGTACTAGTAAGTAGAATAGACAATTTAGAAGTAGAACAATGGCTTGACTTTTGTGTAGCTTCAGAAGCCAGTTCATAGTTGGGACTTTCATTGTATTTGGTTCTGCTTGTGAAGAAGTAGTTAAAAGTTTGTGTTTGTTACAGATGTCGTTTTCTGAAAATGAAGCGAGTTGGAAAGTTGGTGAATTCGTGATTTCCTTTTGCAGAACCTCAATATAAAATTTTCGTCAAACAATAATGATATTATTAGCAGCTTTATCAGCCGGGACAAACACCAATTCCTTGGCTAGTTATTTTTGTTTATGTTTGATACGCGAAATAGAGTTTTTATGGTTGTTGTTAAGAGTAAAAGGTTCTTTAAAATGTTGTATTCGAATATCAATTATCTTCATTACTGAATTAAAAAAAGAGTCCAAAGATTTTTTGTCAGCTTTTTCCCATTTTACTCATTTCAAGCAGTAGGTACGGAGTGAGTCGTGGATGATATTACGACACTCATTCCAATTAATAATTGACGGGGGACGATATTTAGGTCCTTTACTGAGGAGTTATTTTAACTCTCGGTCGCGAACGATGTTCAGGTCTCCTCTTATGACATGGGAAATGGGGTCATTCGTGTAAGTGTAAAGTGTATTCGGAATTACTGCAATTACATGACATAGGTGTATTTTCACTGATATTTACATCTTTACACCTATGGCTCTAATTAAACACATATTTCCGGGTAGATTTCTTGTAAATATAACAAATAAGAGGGAGTTCAGTATTATCAAAATATCCATGAATTTGATCTTTAACAGAATGCTCGTTAAAAATACCGGCAATATTTACAAAATCAAAACATTATTGACATACTTTATTTTAATGAAATGTTTTTTATGATCTTCAGGTCGATCAATTTTGGAAAACAGTTTAGAATAACAATATGCCATTATAATTTGAACGATTTCATACGTAGGACTGCAATATAAAATTGTGTTGCAATCCTCTAAAATTTTATTTAATTTATTTATAGGTAAAGATCAGAGTTTGGTTAAGGTTTATGTACCCTTCTGTAGCCATTTTTGTACGAACTTTTCAAACTTCAATTGTATCAAAACTACAGATATTATGAATAATAGAGATAGGCCATTTTGTACATATTCCAAGGGGAACTTTGATGCAAAGCATTATTTTTTACTGTTCCATTGCATTTAATAGAAAAAGAGGACTTTGTGGCAAATAAATCAAGATTTTTATAGAAAATCCACAGCCTTTATCCTTGTACTGTCATATTTGGCAATTTGATGACTGATAGATATAGGATTATTGCATGCAGTGCTAGCATTGATTTCCTTAAAACAAGTTTATAAATGTAGTTATTGGTTAAGACAAGTATAAATATGGCCAAAATCAAGTACACCTTTTAGGGTGCGCTCGACTTTAGTGACTCAGCACGAGGTGTTTTGGAATTTACAGGTTACTCAGAACTTTTTGTAAAAAATAAACACTAGCACATCATAGAAAATCAAGTGAGTAGTTTATGTTTCAAATTTTATAACAAAAATCTCTGTATTAAAGGCTGTGGATTTTCTATAAAAATCTTGATTTATTTGCCACAAAGTCCTCTTTTTCTATCAAATGCAATGAAACAGTAAAAAAATAATGCTTTGCATCAAGTTTCCCCTTGGAACATGTACTAAATGGCCTATCGCTATTATTTATTATATCTTTAGTTTTGATACAATTGAGGTTTGAAAAATTCGTACAAAAATGGCTACAGAAGGGTACATAAACCTTAAGGTTTATGTACCTTTCTGTAGCCATTTTTGTACGAACTTTTCAAACTTCAATTGTATCAAAACTACAGATATAATGAATAATAGAAATAGGCCATTTTGTACATATTCCAAGGGGAAACTTGATGCAAAGCATTATTTTTTACTGTGCCATTGCATTTAATAGAAAAAGAGGCAAATAAATCAAGATTTTTATAGAAAATCCACAGCCTTTATCCTTGTACTCCCATGTTTGGCAATTTGATGACTGATAGATATAGGATTATTGCATGCAGTGCTAGCATTGATTTCCTTAAAACAAGTTTATAAATGTAGTTATTGGTTAAGACAAGTATAAATATGGCCAAAATCTAGTACACCTTTAAGGGTGCACCCGACTTTAGTGACTCAGCACGAGGTGTTTTGGAATTTACAGGTTACTTAGAACTTTTTGTAAAAAATAAATACTAGCACATCATAGAAAATCAAATGAGTAATTTATGTTTCAAATTTTATAACAAAAATCTCTGTATAAAAGGCTGTGGATTTTCTATAAAAATCTTGATTTATTTGCCACAAAGTCCTCTTTTTCTATCAAATGCAATGAAACAGTAAAAAATAATGCTTTGCATCAAGTTTCTCCTTGGAAAATGTACTAAATGGCCTATCTCTATTATTTATTATATCTTTAGTTTTGATACAATTGAGGTTTGAAAAATTCGTACACAAATGGCTACAGAAGGGTACATAAACCTTAACAGATAATGTCTGCCGTTCTTTTTTGAAATAGAAATTGAGTCCGAAATATTTGTATGGTTGGTACAAACATTTTTTGATTGCGATTTTTTTCTACTTCCATGAAAAAGATTTTTACGAACAGTTTTAGCAACTATATCCAAAGTGTTAACAGAATCGGTTTTTGATATATTACCAAATCCCATGATATTATCATTAAGACCGAGAGGGTATACTGTCTGTAATTTTTTAATCCAATTTAATTCAATTATTTTCCGTGATCGTATAAAAGTTGAATGATATTCACCAGGCTACTTATTTACTACTTCTAAAGGTTGAACTGTTAAATATTTAATAGGATGATTGTGCTTCTTAAGATGTTGATATTATATGACATATATGATATATAAAACAATACAGGTGTTCTTGCGTGCGTTTAGATAAATATCGTCCAGTTTCACCTACGTACTGAATACCGCATCCCGGTTTGTTTCATGTGAGTAAATAAATAATACTGTTTGTTTTTCAAGTAATATCAGTTTCAAAATTTAAAGAAAATAAATGTGCGACCATTAAACGTGGACCTAACCGTATTGTTGGTGGAAAGACGGGGACATGTAAGTCATTTTTTGGCATGACACTATCGATAGAAGGGTAACCACGATTTTTGTTAAAAATGTTAGCGATGGTAGTATTTTTAGATAAGCGATTTTGAAGATTGAGACGTGTAGATATCCTTTGAACGAGTTTAGTATTTAATATTTTTCCATTTCTAAGCTTAATATTTGTTTTTTTGGTATGTGGATTTTATAAGAAAGGAGCAAAGACTGGCGTACAGAATATGAACCAGCACAAAACACAAATTTAGTGATAATTCTGCCATGATTCAAACACGCCTTTCTCGTGCCGTTAATCGTTTTGTAACTTACACTATCAGGTCATTAACTAGGACAATTGTCACTAACTTAATTTCTCTTTTTTGCTTGATGTATGGTCGATTTGTATATTTTGAATAGTCCAGTTGGTTTGAAGCTCGTTGTTTTGTTTTACGAAATATTCTTTTTGTTGGTTTTTATAACTATAATTGTTTTTTTAATTTATAGTTTTGTTTTAATTGTAATATACAAATCAAATCATTCGGTCACGTTTCAGACCGGGAATATAGCACACATTCCCATTCCTGTTAAACTATGCGCAACAAGCCCTAAATGAAGTAGGAATGAAATACAATGAGATGATGTGTGTTATATGTCAGAGTTATTCTACTGAATTGCTTATTAATATGCGAGGAATTAGCACAAACAAAAGTTTTATCGAGGCTATGGGAGCACGGAAAGATCATAGTATATTGCATGATGCTTCAGACCTAGACCATCTTCGTACTGATGATTACAAAATATTGTACCACCATTCCTGCTATAAATCTTACACTAGCAGACACAACTGTGGTTATGTTAAAGCTGAATCGAGTTCTTGTTCGTCTGTAAAAGTGTTTCAGGTCATTTATAGAAGGTCGTCAAATTCCTGTCTAGAAAAAGTTTATTTTTGTCAATGAGAACCAGCAGGCCTGAATCAGATTTCTTGGCGAATCGATTGTTCAGCATCGAGGTAGATCAACAGTTTCTATGATATATGAGGAAGTCATTTATCTAGCTAGCACTTCAAAGGACCATAAATCTGCTCAGAAGGAGTATTCAGGTTTTAAGAATTGTTTTGTACGCCCAATGAGGTAAATACCAGCATGAGTTTACATGCTATTCATGTAGACAAAGAGTTCGATGTGAAAGGAATCAACGGTACTAGGATAATGATAATAAAGTCACAAGATACAGATGTTCTGATCTTATGCGTTCATTACTTCCCCTCCATGCAGCATACGCATGAGCTATGGTTTCAAACAGGCACTATCACTTGAACACAAGATTTGTGCCGCTATATACTGGTCCACAAAATATGTAAAATTCTGGGGTTTGCCATCTGTAACATTCTACCTGCCGCATATACTGTAACATGATGCGATACAACGTCATCCCTGGTTAGGATCGGTAAGCGCACTGTTTCTCAGTCTTGAAGGACAACCCAGATGATTTCATAGATTTGTCAAACCTTTCGAAGTTTGACATCGATGAATCGATAGATGCAGCTCGAGATCGTTTTGTTAGGTTGAATGATCTCAAGTCATAACTCAAAATAGATCATTGTGACCTAAACCAATTGAGCGAAAACATGGCTAAAATTGTCTGTCTATGGTCCGGTTGTTGTTTCTTTGACACATTCCCCATTTCCATTCTCAATTTTACAATTTAAAATTTCTACCTTGTCAAACTTCCTCCTTGTGAATCTACTTTCAAACAACATGTAATAAGAGCTTCACTCGAGACATAATTGATGTCTTCCCATATAGCAAAATAACCCTACATTCTCCTCTTCAGTTCCGATGAGAAAAGAAAAATGACTTGTTCTTGTCTATCTCGAAGGTCAGATGTCTTATGGATTTCTGTAAGATTTAGTTTATACTTGTAAGGGGAAATCTGTGTTTTCAAAGGGTTGTATTTGCTTCGAACAAAATCTATCATGCACATATTTATGCCCATGTCTGGCAAATTACACATGTGTAAATGTAAATACTCGTCTGGTTGCAGGTAAAAACATTGATGACGACGAAGATGACGATGTATTAGATTTCATTTTTCTGTTTGTACCTTATGAATAATTGTTAGCTATTGAATGAAAATTAAGCAGTCCATAATATTTTCTAAACAATAAATAAAACATCTACTCAATTTTGAAATCGTGGGAAATATAGTAATAATCTATCTAGTGGGGAAAGATATGTTAAAAAACAACAACAAAAAACCCTGTCATATGGTCTCTGACCTTAACGTATTTGGTGGGCTTAAACTACAAGAGACCATAGAAGGTAGTAGGTAATACTAGCTTCGACCATAATTTTCTATTTGCATTTGTTCTTTTTTTTCGTGTTTTTGTCATGCTGTTGTCAGTCTATCTCATTTTATAAGTTTTTAATGTCCCTTTGGTTTAACAAGCCTTTTTTGTTTGCAATTGTTTGTAAAATTCATCGGTGCTGTACATAACCCTCTCCCTCATAATATTTTGGAATACTTGTAAACATTATGGATAATTGATGCTCATTTAGTCATCTGTTTATGTAGGATGGGGTGATTTACCTGTTTCTAATAGACGTTTTGTTTTCATAACTTTAACCCTCTTTTTTTCCCGTTTGCAGTATTTTTTACTTCTGTAAAGCAAAGCTATACACAGAGCTTTAAATTCAACCAACTTCGACGTTAATGTTACACAAATTTCGAAACAAATCATTTGATATATATACTTTTTCACACTCAATAACAGAAATTTGATATTTACCTAGAAATTGACGAACACCTTACTATCAAAAGACGTGAAAAACACTTTTTGTTTTCGACAAATTATTAAAGATAAGATCTAAAAACATCTTTAGATCTTACTTGTAATGAATTGAACACAAAAATTTCAAATTTAGAAATGAAGTAGGTCAAGGTCACTGTTATTCAACAGCTGTTTGAAAATTTCAAATTTGCACCCTATATGCAAGAAAAGTCAATCTAAAGTCATTTTTGGCGATGAAAATATAAAAAAAATTCTAAATGTAGATACAAAAGATATTTTGCTATAAATCAGTTGTTTTTATTTTGCTCTAAACGCATATATGTAGGAGAAACAAGCTATCTAAATGTGACTGTGCATTTTTCTGGAATTTTTGCTTTCACCTTTGACCCTAATTAAAAAAAACGTGACCACGGCAGACAACGACGACAATGGTATTTCGATGAGGTTTGTTCTCCTCTTTCCAATGATATAAAATATAGCCGTGTGTTATTCCGTTAAGGCAAATCGATCAAATTTGATGATTGGGCACCCTACTATTTGTTTTGATACTGTAATAAAGAATTTTAATCACTGCCGAAAGTATCTGAAATGAATTGGCAAAAGAGATTAACAAATCTTTTTTGTATGAATAGAAAGAAAACAATATATTTCCAAAAGTTGGAATCGTCTGTCCTATACCGGGGATGACAGTTAGTTAAACCTTGTGAATCCAACATGCATTGAAAAAAGCACACTGATCTTCGATCACATCTTTATTGGATGTCAAAAGGTAAAAACTACAAAAGACAACATACAACAACCTTAAAGTACAATAACGAACAAAAATGTGTTCAATAATACGATTTCGAATACAAGGTCAAAACAATATTTACCCAAATTTTTGACACAAATGGTGCCCATAAAAAAAATCTAACTGAAAATGGGGACAACTAACAAAGCAAAAAAGTTTAAATTTTAGAGGGCGATACATACCAAATACTTACACAAAATTTGTTTTGGACTTTTATACAACGTATTTAACTTACTAAAATACATAAATACTGACAAAATATTCAACAATATTGACATATTAATATAATATGTTAATATTTTATGTGGCTGCGTTTTTAAACAACCTGATGCCCGACTTTAGAAAGGTTTCACTGCCGGACGGGAGAAGACAAGGAATTAACATAGTTCTATACCTCAGTCAACTGTGGATCAAAATAATGAAAAGGGAAATTAATATAATTCGTTTATATAGTGGTTTAATTACATTGTTGATAAACTAATAGGTCGAAAGAGAGAAAGAACAGTAGAAAAAAACAAGAGTATAAACCTCGAGCATGAGAAGATTTGAACGGGACAACACCTAGCACGAGCGACAAAATCTTCCATCTCACGATTATAATTAAAAGACTATAATATAAATGATATTGTGATCACGTAATAATTCATGAAACTAATGTAATGACGAGCGATTTTACCATAAGAGCAAAGGAATATATTTATGTCCAAAGAGGACTAATGAAGCCCATCACGTTACTAAATTTTCTTGAATGTTACAGTTATTTACGTTTAGTTTTGTTTGTTGATAATATTGATATATGGTTTTTATATTTGACATTTCCTTTGACTTTGGCATATTTGGTATAGTTTACGATATGCATCTTAAATTTATCTGTTTTAATGCAAAATATTAAAATTATATCTTGTAAAATATAAAATGCATTGTCATTGGACAAAATGTGGTTGTTAGGTAGCAATAGCAATGATTTTGTTTTACAAAATGTGCATTTAACTAATATTTTTACAGCAAATAAATGTATAAATTTCCTATTAAACAAGTTGGATTTGAAATATTAATATTATCTTTTTGCGTATTTCTTAAGTTCATCAGCGCCATTAATCCGTTGCTAGGCAAAACGATATACGAGATAGACCCAAAAGTCCACATTTTTCAGATTGGTATAAAGTTACAACATGACAAATAAAATGAAATTTTGGGATGTGGCCACAAATGGCCATTTTCGCCCATTGCCCTATGATAATTTACACAGTCGTTTCTCATTCAACATCAGTGCACACTACCTTCACATTAACAACATGAAAATACACTACAGTCACGTGACCAACATCAGTGCACACTACTTTCTCATTAACATCATGAATGTACACTACTGTCACGTGTCCAACATCAGTGCACACTACCTTCACATTAACAACATAGATATACATTATAGTCACGTGACCAACATCAATGTACAGTGTGGTCACGAATAAATGGACCAATGAATGTTTCCGTCACAAACACGACTTTAATGTATTCTTCAGACACGTGTTTAACATGCAGACATTTAAACAGAATTTTTTTTTGTAAACAACAGCCGCAGCAACACATATTTGACTTTGAGTCATTGTCTGAAATCAAATTGTCATTTCAATTTAGTTTTTATACACTCTCAGATACACAGCTCCATTCATCATACCCCCGGTTGCACCAATAAATACTGTTGCATATCGAACACCAATTGGTGGTTCCTCAATCGCTATCCATACTGCTTCGACGACACCCGCACCAAACTGGATCACGTGGATCAACACATAAAGGGACAGCTTTAGAGCAAGACGTCTAGCGTTGACAGCTGATTGTTGCCCGAAAGATGCATTCATCGCAGTTGTTTGTCTTATAATATAAATCATTATAATTATGTACAAAGCCGTAATTAAGACTAGTGAAACAAGGAATAACAGTCCAATTTGTAGAAAATGGGAGGTCAAAAATCCACGCTCTTCTTTCAATAAACAACTGAAAAAAAATTGAAAACAAATCAGGAAAACGAATGTTCTAATCTATAGATATAGAAAGATGTGGTCTGAGTGCCAAAGAGACAACTCTCCATCCAAATAACAATTTATAAAAGTAAACAATTATAGGTCAATGTACGGCCTTCAACACGGAGCCTTGGCTCACACCGAACAAAAAGCTATATAGGTCCCCAAAATTACTAGTGTAAAACCATTCAAACGGGAAAACCAAGTCAAGTAGGCAAAATTGTCCCTTCATGAATTTAAAACTTCTATTAATCAAATAGATCATTGTTTAAACATTTAACAATTCAACAGAAAGGACCATGTTAAATACGAGCCTTGTTTTGGCCCCTTAAAAAGCAAAAATAGTAAACTTATCCAAACCTTTCAAATTTGTTTCAATTTTATTGATAGATGAACAGGTTACTTTAACTGAATACTTCAGTGCATAAAGTTGACGACTGATGTCACTATGACGTCATACGCTTGTCAAAACATGGGCGTCCGGCGTACCAATTATAAGCCTGGTATATTAAATGAGTTTTTGATTTTGTAAATTGTCCTTTTCACACATATGTTTTGGTAAAATTATATATGAGCAACCCTTTAACCAAAACAGATATGTTGAAATATTTACACCTTTGTAAAATACATCTTGTGGCAAAATATCTTTTATGGGAAAATATGTTGCTCATATCTTAATATGAATGACACGATTCCAAAATGAGTCTATTTTGACAGTGTAGCTGTTTACCACTGAATATAAGCAATTTAAAGCCTTAATACTAATATTTCAGACAGAATTCAAAAATCTAAATACTGATGTCTGAGTGACTAATGTCTTTTGTTCATCTGAAGGATTTTGTTATATAATTAATACATTTGTAAAAACACATTCTTAATCTACTTATCTTTTTTGACAAAGCCTAGGCTAATATAGAAAAATTAATTTCATGATCTCAAAATGAGGCCATTTTTGCAATTTTTCAGCTTTATAACAATTGAAGAAGTGTTATGCCCAAATAAAAATACGTAAGACAATATTCCAAACTGAATACTAACATATCTCAGACTCGTGTCTATGAACACATGAATGATGTTATTTGGTAGATTTACAAGGATGTTTTAATTATTATTATATTTCATTACCAAATTTGGAATCTATTTGTGACATAGACTTTTAAAATAAGTTGTTACCTCATACGTCTGTATATTACAACAAAAAATTGCCATTAATCAATCGTTTCCAAAAAAACCACATTCAACATATATATTTTCAATAACAAGTTAATATGCTGTCCATTTCAATCTGGAATAAATTCATTCAGCATCTTACATAGGAGTGACATATATTTTTTTTATAACATGGGTCAAATATCAGAGAATTACTGTACTTACGAGACTGGGTTTCTTTCAAATTGATTAAAGAATGCTGCTATGGTAAGTAAAACCAAAGGGATTCCGAAAGCAGGACACAGGAGATAAGCATCCCACTTCCCTAACGGCATATTTCGACTTCTCATCACAAGATTAAATGCATAAATGGCTGTTGTGGTATTTAAAATCACTTGTGAAAGCTGAAACTCCATGATGAATACTCCGTAAATTGTGCATTCCAACTTGCTGATTTCAATGTTTAGGAATCTTTCTAACCAATCATGAGTTCCATACGCTGTTTGAGAAAAATAAAACAGGATGTCACAGATAACTGTATATCCACTAAATCTATCGATGACTTTCCATTTGAAGAAATTTCCCTTTTTTGTCTTCAATAGGACAATTAAGACTATAGAGGAAATAACTATACTACAAAATGTAATAACGATCATTGGTATACCAACTTCTTTTGGAGTTGAGTAAACATTATCAGTATCATTTATCAATTTGGTTCTGTGCATCGTTCTTTAGCTGTCGAAGTTTTTTTTCGTACAATATGATCGATTGACTTGTATACATGTATGAAAAAAAATAAACAATGGCTCTTTCACTGCCTTCACAGATATCCGGGTATACTATGAGTTGCGTACATAGGTTAATAAAGGTGTGACGAGTACAATCGTGCGATGTTAAACTTATATATAGAGCATGTTGGGCGTGGTTATATCTTATCGTATCAGATCAGAATCTTCCATTTTAATGTGGTCAGTAAATATGGATAATAATGTATTATAATAATATAATGTACGTGTTTCTGTTTAAAATATTAAAATTTCGAAATCCACAAGTTAGAGTTATTCCCTAATCATAATAATTATACCTCATTTTTTTTAATATTATATGTTAAAATTCAGGTAACCGATTGATTGATTTATATTTGTGCGTTTTTTTTTCAAAATAAAGTAACATGTATTTCTTTGTGTTCTAGGCTAACAAGAAAAATAATTCATTTCTTTTGAGAAACTTATTAAGGTCATTTGTTATAAGTCAGCATATATTCTTTCCAATGCGCTTAAGAACATTTCTTTAGAGAAACCTATTAAGGTCATTTGTTATAAGTCAGCATGTATTCTTTCCAATGCGCTTAAGAACATTTCTTTAGAGAAAACTATTAAGGTCATTTGTTATAAGTCAGCATATATTCTTTCCAATGCGCTTAAGAGTATTTCTTTAGAGAAACCTATTATGGTCATTTGTTATAAGTCAGCATATATTCTTTCCAATGCGCTTAAGAGTATTTCTTTAGAGAAACCTACAAAGGTCGTTTGTTATAAGTCAGCATATATTCTTTCCAATGCGCTTAAGAGTATTTCTTTAGAGAAACCTATTAAGGTCATTTGTTATAAGTCAGCATATAGTCTTTACAATGCACACTTAAGAACATTTCTCTAGAAAAAACAATTAAGGTCGTTTGTTATAAGTAAGCATATATTCTTTCCAATGCGCTTAAGAGTATTTCTTCAGAGAAACCTATTAAGGTCATTTGTTATAAGTCAGCATATATTCTTTCCAATGCGCTTATTAACATTTCTTTAGAGAAACCTATTAAAGTCGTTTATTATAAGTCAGCATATATTCTTTCGAATGCGCTTAAGAACATTTCTTTAGAGAAACCTATTAAGGTCGTTTGTTATAAGTCAGCATATATTCTTTCCAATGCGCTTATTAACATTTCTTTAGAGAAACCTAGTAAAGTCGTTTATTTTAAGAACATTTCTTTAGAGAAACATATTAAGGTCGTTTCTTATAAGTCAGCATGTATTCTTTCCGATGCGTTTAAGAACATTTCTTTACAGAAACCTATTAAGGTTGTTTATTATAGTTCAGCATATATTCTGTGCAATGCCCTTAAAACATTTCTTTAGAGAAACCTATTAAGGTCGTTTGTTATAAGTCAGCATATAGTCTTTACAATGCACTTAAGAACATTTCTTTACAGAAACCTATTAAGGTCGTTTATTATAGTTCAGCATATATTCTTTGCAATGCCCTTAAGAACATTTCTTTACAGAAACCTATTAAGGTCGTTTATTATAAGTCAGCATATATTCTTTCCAATGCGCTTAAGAACATTTCTTTAGAGAAACCTATTAAAGTCGTTTGTTATAAGTCAGCATATATTCTTTCCAATGCGCTTAAGAACATTTCTTTAGAGAAACCTATTAAGGTCGTTTGTTATAAGTCAGCATATATTCTTTCCAATGCGCTTATTAACATTTCTTTAGAGAAACCTAGTAAAGTCGTTTATTTTAAGAACATTTCTTTAGAGAAACATATTAAGGTCGTTTCTTATAAGTCAGCATGTATTCTTTCCGATGCGTTTAAGAACATTTCTTTACAGAAACCTATTATGGTTGTTTATTATAGTTCAGCATATATTCTGTGCAATGCCCTTAAAACATTTCTTTAGAGAAACCTATTAAAGTCGTTTGTTATAAGTCAGCATATAGTCTTTACAATGCACTTAAGAACATTTCTTTACAGAAACCTATTAAGGTCGTTTATTATAGTTCAGCATATATTCTTTGCAATGCCCTTAAGAACATTTCTTTACAGAAACCTATTAAGGTCGTTTATTATAAGTCAGCATATATTCTTTCCAATGCGCTTAAGAACATTTCTTTAGAGAAACCTATTAAAGTCGTTTGTTATAAGTCAGCATATATTCTTTCCAATGCGCTTAAGAACATTTCTTTAGAGAAACCTATTAAGGTCGTTTGTTATAAGTCAGCATATATTCTTTACAATGCCCGTAAGAACATTTCTTTACAGAAACCTATTAAAGTCGTTTGTTATAAGTCAGCATATATTCTTTCGAATGCGCTTAAGAACATTTCTTTATAGAAACATATTAAGGTCGTTTGTTATAAGTCAGCATATAGTCTTTACAAAAAGTAAAATCACAAAAATACTGAACTCAGAGGAAAATCAATTCGGAAAGTCCATAATCACATGGCAAAATCAAATAATAAAACGCATCAAAACCGAATGGACAAGAACTGTCATATTCCTGACTTGGTACAGGCATTTTCAAATGTAGAAAATGGTGGATTGAACCTGGTTTTATAGCTAGCTAAACCTCTCACTTGTATGACAGTCGCATCAAATTCCATTATATAGTCACCGATGCGTGAACAAAACAAACAGACATAATAGGTAAAAATGTCAAAAATAGGGGTACAGCAGTCAACATTGTGTTATCATCTTAATCACTATAAAAACAACAAATGTAACGAAGAAGCACAAAAAGGCATACATCAAATTAACATCCTCATTTTGATTATATTATACGATTATATTTGTCTATGTAAAATGCACCCATCAAGGAAGGAGGGTATGCACTTAAGTACATTTCTCTAAAAAAAACAATTAAGGTCGTTTGTTATAAGTCAGCATATAGTCTTTACAATGCACTTAAGAACATTTCTCTAAAAAAACAATTAAGGTCGTTTGTTATAAGTCAGCATATATTCTTTACGATGCACTTAAGAACATTTCTCTAAAAAAAGCAATTAAGGTCGTTTGTTATAAGTCAGCATATATTCTTTCCAATGCGTTTAAGAACATTTCTTCACAGAAACCTATTAAGGTTGTTTATTATAGTTCAGCATATATTCTTTGCAATGCCCTTAAGAACATTTCTTTAGAGAAACCTATTATGGTCGTTTGTTATAAGTCAGCATATATTCTTTCCAATGCACTTATTAACAATTCTTTAGAGAAACCTATTAAAGTCGTTTATTATAAGTCAGCATATATTCTTTCGAATGCGCTTAAGAACATTTCTTTATAGAAACATATTAAGGTCGTTTGTTATAAGTCAGCATGAATTCTTTCCAATGCGTTTAAGAACATTTCTGTACAGAAACCTATTAAGGTTGTTTGTTATAGTTCAGCATATATTCTTTACAATGCCCTTAAGAACATTTCTTTACAGAAACCTATTAAGGTCGTTTGTTATAAGTCAGCATATATTCTTTCCAATGCGCTTATTAACAATTCTTTAGAGAAACCTATTAAAGTCGTTTATTATAAGTCAGCATATATTCTTTCGAATGCGCTTAAGAACATTTCTTTATAGAAACATATTAAGGTCGTTTGTTATAAGTCAGCATGAATTCTTTCCAATGCGTTTAAGAACATTTCTGTACAGAAACCTATTAAGGTTGTTTGTTATAGTTCAGCATATATTCTTTACAATGCCCTTAAGAACATTTCTTTACAGAAACCTATTAAGGTTGTTTGTTATAAGTCAGCATATATTCTTCACAATGCGCATAAGAATATTTCTTTACATTTCACTACGTATTATCATAATTTCAGTAAGACAATATTAATTGTGTTCATAGTTAATTATTATCACGCCTATTGAGAAATTATAAATCAATATTAAAAGAATTTGGATGACTTATTTTATATTCAGTCAATGACAATGCATATTGAATTATTGAAATTGGAACCTTAGCAGTTGCCCTGCTTGTATTGTCAATTGACGTTTCAATTTGTTGTAATATGCATTCATTGTTTTAACTTTTCAAGCCTCTCATTGACTACACATACGTATTTGAAAATGTGTTTTCTAAAATTGTTAATTGTACCGTACGTTGTTGTAATTAATAAATGATAAATGTCGACAACTTTGTAGGGCTGTTTCAAATAAGAAATCATATTACGATATGTAATGTTTGTAGTGATCGGTTAATTGATAAAACACCTTTAGAAAAGTTACACCTACAGTTTTGTAAATATACACTTGGTATAAGAAAAACTGCATCAAATTTGGGTGTAAGGGATTTTGGGTAGATTTCCTCTTGGACTAAATATTAAATTTCAATCTATATTGTATCTTATTAGATTATATTCTGATGAAATTAATCCTCTCTTAAAAGAATCCTTTATTTTGTCTCAACACTTGGACTGTGCAGAAATTTATTCTTGGTTCTCATTTATGAAACATATAGTAGAAGAAACTGGTATGGATTTGGACACTTTGAAAACATATTCCTCACAAAAGATAACTAAAAATATAAGAGAACTAATAAAATTAAAATTGAAGCATTTTTATGAAAAACTGGTAAATGATAAACTAAAATTTAAAAAAAATAAATGTGAATTTCATTTATGACTTCTTTGATAGAGGGTTGCTGCTTTCGCGAAAGTTTAAAAACAACAGAATCAACTGAAACAAGAATGAAGCAATGCAGAAGCTTACTGATCTGAACTATAATACAAATGAACAGCATAAAGAACTTGGGAAAAGAAGAATCGACCAAGAGAAAAAGCATGACCAAATTTCGAAGTCATTTCTAGAGGAAAGAAATCCCTTGAGTTGTGATATATTACGGAACATTGAGACTGGTACCATTGCTGATGAAAAAGTAAGTTTGACAGATCAATGGAAAAGATAAAAGACATTTTAAAGTCTATGGAGGATCAGAATGCAGATGATTTTGCTTTCAAGAAGATCAAAGAGGTGGTAACTTTATCCAGTAAAACAAATATATAGATTGATGGCGAAGAAGTGGTTGTTGACCCCCAGTTTTATTTCAACGTGTTGTTCCTACGGTAAACAACATTTCCCAAGACATTTCGGAAATTTTGATCTTTCGAGTACTCCATTTACATTATTTGAACCGTCAGGACTAATGCGACAAGCTCAAAAGGCAACATTAACTGATGCCGTATGTAACATTGGAGACTGTGCTGTGAGCAGAAAACTTGACTTTGAGCTACATTATGTCATTGATGTAGGTTCATTTATTTAACGCCTCCAATGGAATAAAGTAAAAACTTTTGGAGAGATAAGTCTACAGTATGTAGATTACATAAAACGTAGATATGACCAAATAGTTATCGTACTTGATGTCTACACATCAAGACCTCGCACAAAGGATCATATACACATACCGGCCAAAAGGAGTAGAAGGTGCTAACATCGTTTTCAAAACAACGATCCATATTTTTTACTAACAATTAAAATAAACAAAATCTTATCAATATGCTAATTGCGCCTTAACAAAAGAAAAACTTCTAAACAGAACATGCAGATGCAAATGCTGATGCTGATGATCTTATAGCAAAGACGGTTGTCAAACAATCAATCACTCCCTACTGTGGTCATCGGGGGAGGCACATAATTTCTACTCCTTCTTGTATTTCACGGTACACTTAGTTCACATGAATCTCTTTACAGATCTAATGAGAGCAATCAAAAACTTAGTTCGATTAAAGTTTTGGATATACAAAAAAATAAGCTATTGTTGGGACCAAAGTGTGCTATTTACTTCCATTCATTCACTCAATGACAGGATATTACACTACCTCGAGACTCTATGGTATTGAAAGAGGTCCGTACTAAAAAAAAATGAAGATCTCCGTAAATTAGCATTACCATTTCTTAGAAGGTGATCATCTGTAGAAGATATTGCAAATTGTGGTGTGCAGATAACTGCTTATTTGTATTGTGGCGTCCAACACAAAACTCTAGACATCATTCATTACAGAAAATTTGCGAACAAAGTACTGTTTTTTTTAGCAACATCAGCTGCTGCTGCTGACAGCATCAGAACAACACTGTAAGTGTATTGAAATAAACGAATAAATCTCTATATTTTGCGTTATGTTACTTTTATAATCAGAATCTATATCTAAGGCACCCATACAAAGGTACAAAGTAACGTAATAAACATAAGATGTAAATACGGGAAACATAATGTTAAATATTTGCATTATATTCTTAACATACTGTATCCATAAATCACTATGATAAAATTG